>CABFOQ010046365.1:0-10407 GCA_900660455.1 Gephyroberyx darwinii | reverse complement strand
AAGTGACGTGGGTATGAGGTATAGTTCAGCGGTTCAGTAGCCTGATGGCCTGTAAGTAGAAACTGTCCTTCAGTCGTGAAGTGCGTGACTGACCGCTCCTGTACCGTCTGCCAGACGGTGGAAACATGCAGGAATTTGTTTGTGTGTTTGCAAACATGCGAGATGGCACTTAAAATGGCTTATTCTTTATGAAACATCAATTACAGTAGTGCCAAACGTCATTACTAACAAAATGTCCCCATTGGTATCATTGCCATAAGTTAAGCATTTTCTTTCTGTGCTACTTACCATACTCACCATGTGGCCCAAAGACAAAAAGAAGAGGCACCTACCCACATCCTGTATTTATACACTGGGTGACATCGTTTGTGATGTCACTGGAAGAGACCAAGCAGGGGAGAGAGGTAAATTAAGTTAAGCCTATTTATTGTTTGTTGATGGTGCTCTGTTTATAGGGTTGAAAATGTCGGTTACCTGGTAAGCTCTGTGGGAGTGTTGTTACTTGGAGGTAATGAGAATTACTAACTTTACCACTTACCTGTTTTCAGGGGAGGCATGGGACTTACCTGCAGGAATGGGAATGGGAGGGCCGAGATTGACTCCTGCTGATGGAAGGGTCTATTTAAGCAGTTGCTTTGTGGCTGTTGTTGGGCTAAATGTCAGTGTGTAGCTGAGGGTATGTGAGGTTACAGTTACAATAAGTTGCGTTAGTATGAGTTGATTTATGTTAAGTCAAGTTAACTGTTTATTTGTTTTTGTTTTGGACATATTTGGGTACACATGTAGCATGGCGACACTTTTTGGAAAATAAATTCCTTTTGTTAAACTTGGACAAGTTTCTTGCGTCTGCCTCCTGCCACCATCCTAGCCACTCTGGTCAGGCTTCCTAACAGTGTTAATTTCTTGCCATTCTTTAGTCTTATCAGTTCTTGTGACTCCGCTGCTTATGCTTCTGAAAACTCTGTTGTGTTTTTTTTCTCATGCACACATACGTGACACTTCAATTTCAGACTCTGCAAAGTTCCTCTTTTGACCATGGTTTACTTGCACACGACCCTTCAGTCTGCCCGCATTCAGATTGGCATATATCAAATACACACCTGTTCTACTCACAAATCGAGGTTTCCTGCATGTTTCATGAATCCCACATTGGTATTTTCTTACACACAAATACAACAAATTTAGAAATAATTTAAGTAAAGTTTTGTTAATGAGGCCTAATGTGTGCAACCATATGCCACCACAGCATCCTCCATCACCACGGCACCCTTGGCCCCTACAACACCGCTCCACAACATCCTCATTCTAGCACCATAGGTACACAGCCCAGGTATGATGTCATCTAGGACGACATAACTTTCCACTGGGCTACCTGTCTGCAATGGTTCATACACCACCCCCAAAATTTGCTATCTCCCACTTTAGTACACATTTTTTTTTCAGCATGGCGGCGAAAGGTCTATGACTGCGGTCTCCACATACTCACGCAATGGAGGAGGCATGTGGTGATGAAGATGTGGAAAGCATCCAGCGCTGGATGAGTCAAGTCAGGCGATACCCATTGCCTTTGACGTGGAGGAGATATGGCCAGAAAAAAATTTCAGTCAACAGTATTCCTATTGAACCATATTTTATGTATTTTCTTCCATTGTGTGTGTTCTGTATGTACTTTACATACCCAACAGTGTTTGCTGACAGGCTACTGTACATGCATAAGGAGTAAGTGTAACATAAAATAAAGAAGGTGTAGACCTACTGTGTTTTCCATCAGCGTTTAATTGGTTCTTGAAAAGATCTATTCATTTGACGTTGTGTGTGCAAATTGAAGTACAGTTTCAGAAAATAACTGGGGAAAATGTATTAGCCAAAAACAAATACAAGAACAAAATACTGCATGCTTTGCAGAAAACACAGTTGGGCAAAGTGTTCTACATACAGAACTCACAATGGAAGAATATATAGAAAATAGGACTACTGTCTACTGTAAAAACAAATATGTGAAACTGTACCTCTTTTTTCAAACTCTAAACACAAATGGAAAAAAACAGACACAAAACTCCACAAATCTCTTGGAAAGGAAAGATATTCAAAACGATGTTATGTCTTCTCAAAATTGACACACACACACACACACCATCAAATGCATAGATATTTCTAAGAAAGAATTGCACACTGAGGTGCTCAGTGGAAAACACTACTATGAATACCTTTACTTATCAGTAGGCTTACACAGGCTTACATGTACTACTTATGTATATACTGTTGTATATACATAAGATCATGATCATGTTACTAGCCTACTCAAAGATGAAACACAGAAATACAAAAACAAAATACTGTATACATTTCGGCAAACACAGTTGGGTTTGGCTGTAGTACTGACAAACTCACCCTTTCAATAGAAAACCCTTTCATCTGCAGTGATTCCGCTTTGGAATTCCCTCAGCAGTCTAATGGCATTGTTTGTCAAGTAAGTTCACAAATGTCTCCTACTCAGGTGTAAAAAGACCTTCTCTACCACTATGAACTAGTTTTTCAGTTCTGTAAAATGTACAAATACAGTAAAATAATGCAAATACTTCAGCAACAGAAAATATAGTACAATTTACTACAGTATAGTATAATATAATACAGTACATATACATTTCTATTGACAAAATAGGAATACCCAGCCTCCTCATTTAATATGATAAATTGAACATATTTGCCGTTTACAGTACTATGTTCACTTACTGCATTTTATACCACAGTAATGACTGAATACTGTATGTATAAGTAGTACTACAGTAAAAAAAAATAGCGTAGTGTAGAGAGTAGCTTACTTACCTACTCTTATTTTGAAAGGACAATGGAAGCTACAGTGAAACGACTCTAGGTTGGGCTCAAACCATGGTGGACCACCCAAAATGGCCTAGATCTCACCTGAGATGTTTGCTCTCCTTGCTCTGCTCTTCCTCCTCTTGCCCTTCCTCTGCCTCTCCCTGCAATGGTACCCTCCATTCATCTCCAAAGCAGGAGCGCTCACCTTTTGCCCTCTGCTTTGAACAATTTAGCAACTTTGTATCTGTGAGTAGTCAATGTGGCCAGGAATATTATTGTCATTTTGTGTCATGAGGATGCAAAGAGCTTTATTATTGCCCCTTTAATAGTAGCTCAATCATTTGAAATATTATTCAAATGATTTTCTTGTTTCTACATTTTTGGTTTCACTGTGTACATGTGAGTTTTTTGTTTTTGTTCAGCTGCTCTATAATCCCCTGGGACTGGATACATTTTCCATTTCCCATTATTTTCTCTTGGTTAGTTTCCATCCACACTGGCAGAGCTCAATCAGGACTGTAGTTCAGTCAGTCCAAGTCATCCGTCCACCTTAAGGCTGTCCAGCTGCCACTTGTCATACACAACCTTAATGAAACACATGGTATTTGTTAATGTTTTATACACAGTAAGGGCATCTCCAAGGTGTGTGTGTGTGTGTGTACATGTGTGTATGTAGGTGCATGTGTGTGTCTGTGCTGTGTCGGAAAATGGCTCAAAGGGCATTAAAGAGTCTAAATCAAATGGATTATGACATTAAGTCCAAACTCAAGGCTATTTGTATGAGAAGACTGGATGGAAACAGGTATGAGTTTAGTTTTAGAACACAATGAGGGTCAAACCCAGGCTCAGGATCACCAAACCTCATATAGTCAATGTATAAAACAACTTTAGTTCCATTTCATGCAATTTGTGTATTTGATCCCTGATGCATTTTGCAGTATTTTAGGTGTTTTGAAGTAAAAATTGTGGAAATTGATTAAAAAAAAAGAAGAAAAAAAAGTCAAAGAAAACTTTCCATTAAGAAAGAGCCATATATAAACACCTAGTGTAATAACAAGCATGCTGCATATCACAGCATAGTAGTAGTAGAAATATTTTAGTGCTGATTGTTTTTAATTTCTCTGAACTGAAAACAACATAGGCTCAAAGTTAAAACAAAGGAAAACACTGTATGGATCCCAGTTTTAATAAATATACCTTCAGCTCAACATCAGCACAGTAAGCACCAAATAAAGTCTGTTTCCAAACCAAAGGCTCAGGATTAATGGAAATTATAATAATACTGGTAAAAATAAAAAATAAACTGACTCAACTTCTTCCACCTGTAGGGTGAATACAACTATTCTTTTTATTCCAACTCATTGTGATGTGAATCCTCATCTATCTCCTCTCCCTATAAAGCTCCAGAGTTGTTCTTTGTAGTAGAAGAGACTGACAGACGCTGTGATTGGACCATTTTATGTGAAATTGCGATGATCGGACAAAATAATAGCTCTGTTGATTTTGCCATTTCATGCAGAAAAAGTATGATAATTTCACAAAACTGTAAATTCTCGTAAATATCTGGTGGAGTTGAATTTGTTGTAATTATGATGGTAAAACCACAAATTCCTGGAGGGATTGATTAAACATGAGGTGGCAGGCTAACTGAAATATTTAGGAAAAGTGGCAGCTATTCAGGATGGATTGGGGCATAGGTGTCATCACTGAAGACCATTACAAGCTATTAATTACAAGAATGCTCTGAATCATCCCACAGCTGCACTGAGAACATTATATAAACATGGAAACTATTTCACAAAATAAAAGTCATATGTTTCACTCACAAGCTACAATATACTGTATAATATAGCATATAGTGTGAATGTGACAGGTTACTTTCTTGTTCTGTCGTTTCTTTCACATAAGGTAACGTATTGACCAACTGAGGGGGAGGAGGGCAGGACTAACAATACTTACAATAGGAGAAAAGTTCCACACTGTACTTTTAACTGTGAAGCAGGCCAAAAAAATAGAAACACCACTAGATCTAGAAGTGGGCAAAATTATAGTTTAATACATTTTAAATGCACAGAAAAAAACACTAAGAACTCTTAAGTGATCAGGATAAATCAAACAAACCTAAAAATCTAACAGTCCACAGTCCAGTTTTTCCAAATCTCATCCTCACAATTCTTGTCTTTGCTCGAGTCTTATCTCTCTTCCACAATGGGAACCATGCCGAGAGATTCTTGTTTCATTCACCAAAACAGGGGGCGGAGGGTGTTGCGATCGTCTCTGCCTGTCTTGCACTATGGGAACATTTTCAGAGGCCTGCTTTATTCAACAAAGAGAAAAAATGGACTGTTTAGGCTTTCCATGCTACGAGATGGGGGTCAACATCCTCCATCCTCCTTTCATGTTACTGAACCTCTCCAGGATGCTATTGTTGGACACACGCACACACACACACACACACACACACACACACACACACAATGTACCCACTGCTTCCTGTGCAGTTTCCTTGCTGTCTGTCACCTCTCCTGCCTTTCCATTTTAGTCTGCTCTCTATTCAGCTTCATGTTATCTGTCACTAAGGCCAAGACATGATTTAGGTAAAAGTGCCTTTCTGTATTCTGTTCTCTCTTGTTATGCACCAAACACCAAGACAAATTCCTTGTATGTGAAAACATATTTGGCAATAAACCTGTTTCTGATTCTGATTCTCTTCATGGAAATCACTGTAAAATGATTTAGAGTTTAAAGTCATTTGTGACAAATAGATTTTGACCCTGTGAATGGTTGATGGTTCGATATTAGACAAGTGGACTTTGGAGAGCTTATACAATAGATCATTTTGACTGTATTTCTACTGTACACATTGTTTTACCTTGCTCTTCTATTATGTAATTGACTGTTTTTTCTGTTCGTCTTGGAGTATAATCTGTGCCTTCTCAGAATACATTCTACTTAACATGTTATAATGTTGATGTTGTCAGCAGGGCATGTTTATTTAACCCTCATTTTGTTCTATTCTTGATATACTCTATTTTTCTTTGCTGTATCCTATTACTATTTCCTGCTGCATTGACACATTTTCACCATGGGGAGTAAGTGAAGTGCAAGTTGGAAAGGTGTTATGGTCTTCCAACCACAGTAGGTGAGGCATTTAGAGATTCCCCCAACCTCTGTTTTACCAGGCTTTAAAATAGAATAGAGCATCTACTGGTTAACAGTATATCAACCAATCTACTGACTGGCTTGAAGAAATACAAGGTTGGGAGCATCAGGGGAGGTTCTTAGTGGCGTACTGAACGCCTACCTAGCAAATTCAGAGTACATAGTCCAAAGGGAACGCAGAGGGAAAAAAAACATGTCGTCAAGGGTTTAAGATGGGTTATTAGCTGGGTTTACATTCCTGGTGTGATTGCACAGAGGCTTGTGAAGGTGGCTGACGGTAGCTCGGAGCTGTATGAGGAGAAACAGAGGCGAGAGAGAGGAGAAAGAGAAGGAAAGTGTGGGGATGGATAGAGAGGGTGAGGGATGGAGAGGTTGAGGAAGAGGGTTGGAGGCAAGGAAAATAACCTAGATGTTGTAAGGTAGTTGTATGAAAGAGAGGGGGGGATAGAGGAAGGATTGGAGGGATGAATCAGTAATTTGGAAGTGATGCTAAATTGCAGTAGTGGCTGCAGTTGTGGTAGGAAGAGTAGGAGGGAGAAGAAGGATGGATGATGGCATGTTGGACGGATGGGGGAATGGAGAGAGTGATATACCTTATTACCTTGTGGAAGTTAATGCAAATCCAGCTTTAGCTGAAGTGCTGCGTTCAGGGTCAAACGCTGCTGATTGTCAATAACGGCACGATGGCAAACACAAGCTTGTTTGTTTTGAGAGCAATTCTACTGGTCTATTGATCATGAGTCACACTTTCCAGAGGTTTCACCATTTCCACTCCCAATACAAACACATTGGCTGTGTTGGTGGGACATTCCATCTTAAGTGCCCACATTTGAAGCAATTGCTCAGATTCTGGCTTCGTGTATTGTAAAGATTTTTTTTTGTTTCTATCGTCTTGAATTTTGATGGCTGTATTGCTCTCTGTTGACGTGCGTAATGTTTGGTTTGCTATTCTTGCATCTGAGCTCACTTGAAAAAGATAACACTGCTGTTACCACAAAAAAACACTTTACGCAGGCTGAGAAAAAGGCATTCACGTGGCAGATGTTGTTTTTGTCCAAACAACAACGATGTGTGACTCTTAATATGACTATAGTTCAGAAAAGCATGAATAAAATACATTTGCAAATACATGTGCAAAGATAGTCATTTCATTTTATGGGTCAATATATGTCTATGGGTCAAAGGTGAACGCTATAATCCAAGATTGTCTTAGAGATTAGGTGGCCCCTACCACATATTGCATACTTCAGACTACACGCAGTGATGTGTGATGTGTTTTCTCTTAGATATATAGACTCAGACAAAATGTATAAAATCATACTATATACAGTAGCTGTACAGTTAGAGTATCTTAACAGCTACTTTCTTTTGAGCCAGGAATATCAATTTTTGGCTGCTGGATGTTTGTGTTGCTGTTGGAGAACTTGTCTGGAAGAGTAGGTCGTAGACACATAGGGCCCAATTAATTTTTTTACACCCGTCCCATCAATTCCCTATTTGATTACAACTGCAGATTCTAACTTGAGTCCCTTGGTACCTTTCTTACATACCCCAAACCCACCAAATTCCACCAGTTGCACACCAGCTGCGAGGCGAACAGTTTGCCTCCATTCATTGTCTATGAGTAAGTAACTACATACGCACAGCAGGATGGTGGTGGTGATGTGAAACAAGCCCACGATATGATGAGAAAAGCTGAAAAAAGTTTGATATTATACGAAATGGTTGAGGTACAAGAACCAATCACATCCGGGCAAAAACCCAGTTCCAAATTCTCCCGCTTCTTCAAGTTTTTGTTCCTCGTTCCACTTTGTCTTTGAATGGAAGTTGGAAGAGAGAATTAGTATGGCTGTGTTTGTATTTCCTGAATTATTTGAGCCATCTCTGTCATAAAGATCTTGGCTAAATAATAATGTATGAAATAATGCATGGAGGATTGTGGCAGAGATTATAGGAACACACTGGAAAACGCATCACATAATAACAGATTTCAGAGAATTTTAGTCTCTCAGTGGAAAATCTGCTCATACTAGATGATTAGATTAGATGGGGTATCATACACTTAACCATGTGACTGAGATATGAAAGAACTTTTGATTGAACGAAGCACCGCAATGGTAAGTGGTCATGCTTGGTCTGCAAGTACCTAGACTGTTGATCAGTCAACAGTTAATCCAGGCAACATGTTACTTTGGTCAACATCCCTCCACGATAGAGATATACCGATTGCAATTTTTTAAAAGTCTGACCTGCCAATTCCGATTTTGGCCAATTCTGATTTTCTTTCTTTCTAAGAACTATAATTGACATCTTACAAACATTTTTGTATCTTTCCTTTAATGGAAAATTCAATTGTATGTTCAAAATAAAACACTGACTATTAAATAACTATTTTCTCCAAAACTGCACCAGGTTACAAGACCTTGGCCTTTTTCTCTTTTTTTACACATCTCAAAATAAAAAAGTGCACCAGGTTACAGGACAAACCTTTTTCTTTACAAACCTCCAACTAAAAATTGTGCAGTATATGTATTTTTCCAAATGAAAATTGGTGCAACAGGTAATAGAAACAGAAGAATATAACAAGGCACCTTTATTGTCAACATATGTATAGGCCTAATGCAATCACATTAACCCTCTAAACCCCACAGCGCCCTGGAGTGCCCGTTCTATATTTCACTGCAATAACTGTCACACCTCGTTAATCTCTGTCCATTGTATTTCCTGTTTGTGTTGTGTTTTTTTCACTTGATGGCCTTCCACTCTGTGTTCCCCTTGGTTTGTCCACACCTGCTCCCTATTACCTTGATGCCCCTGATTGTGCCACCTGGCTACTTATACCTCCTTGTTCTCTTTGTTCCCTTGCCAGATTGTCTTTGTCTCTCTATGAGTGCATAGTTTTCCATCGTTATTTCCCTGTGCTTAGTTTTTTGACCTTGCCTGTCTCCCCAGATTTGGATTCTGCCTGCCCCCTGTCTGGATTTATGCCCTTGGTTCTGACCTTGCCTGTCTCCCCAGTTTTGGATTCTGCCTGCCCCCTGTCTGGACTTACACCGTTGGTATTTTTGGACGATTACCCTGAGTTTGGGTTTCTGGGGTGTACGTTTATGTTTTTGAGACTTGCCTGTGTTTTTCTGCCTGGCTGCCCCAGTAAAGACTTTGCCTTGCTTTTCAACTCTACTTTGTGTCCTGAGTCTTTCTCTGCGCCTGAGTCTCTGTACTGCCCAGAACCGTTACAGCGACGAGTTTGATGGCGATCATTATATGGCAATAATGGTATTCACAATGACGGAGATAGAAAAGCATGGACGCTCGCGATTCGTTCACAACTTATAAGTTTCACGCTATCAATTGATCAAACAAGTCATCAAATAAAAAAGAACATGCTTCATTACCGGGCCACTTCATGACAGAATAGCGGTGCTCTGTGCTCCTACCCTGCCGGTCTGCACTGATATTAGAGGAGCAAGTGCAGCAACTTCGCTGCTGGACTTTAGTTATATTTCAGGCGTCATATGCCATTAATGGCGTCATATGCCATTAATGGGGGGAAATGCAACATGGAAATATGTCAAAATGCGGGATTGTCATGCACAAATTAGCAATGTTGTAACGATTGGCATACTAACGATTTTTTTGTTATGCTTGTTATAAAGAAAAGGTCTATAATACATTGAAACAACATTAAACAAAGATAATACGATGGTTATCATAATTTTAAAATCTTTATTAATGAAGAAAACACATTTGTGGTTTCCTTTTGTTGCTTGTGCAGCGCTTGCCACCATCTTGCCGATGATTGTCGGAGATTTCTCATAACCCTCGGTTTGTAGTGTGGTTCTGAAAAATCGGTCCAAACAAGAATCGGGACACCCTACCCCTACACATGAACACGCAAAACGGAGGGTTAGGGCTAAGGGCAAGGGTGAAGGGTGTGGGAATTATTATGTTTTATGTTACATCCAGCTATACTAAGGAGTAACTACCTTTTATGCTTGAGTAAGATAAGTGCATTCACATAAGTACAGCTAGCTCTAACCGCCATATATGATTAAGTAAGATAAGTACACACACATAATACAGCTTGCCCTAACAGCCAATATGCTTAAGAAACTAACAGTATTAAGAAACTAACAGTAACAGAAGAACTGTTGCCCTTTAAATTAGGAAGTGAGATTAGCAACGAGACAGGTAACACACACACACACACCCACACACACACGCACACGCCCGCACACACTTGTGGGCTGACAAGCAAACACACACACACAGACACATACACACGCCTTAGGGTGAAGAAAAGGTCAATCTTGAGCAGCAGAGACTGATAATAAGAATATGCTGAGTCAGCATAACTGTAGCATACATCCCTGTTGTGCAACCAGATATGGGCATATAGAGAAGATAGAATAGGGAGGGTATTTC
>CABFOQ010046364.1:0-12981 GCA_900660455.1 Gephyroberyx darwinii | reverse complement strand
GGGGGGGGGGGGGCAGTCTCAGTGTGATCTACTGTAAGCCCTACCCCAGCAGACTCCATACCCCTTCTAGGCCTAGCAGGTTCTCTAATCACCTGCATCCCGGCGAGCTCTAGGGACATGCATCAGCTTTCCCTGAGACATCTATCTATGTTTCTAGATAAGAAAGCAGCGCCTACCCCGTTAGGGTGCAGGCCGTCAGCTTTCAGCAAGCCGGGTTTGCCCCAGAAGGAGGGCCAGTTATCTAAGAAGACTAATCCCTTTTCTGCACACAACTTCGCCAGCCAGAGGTTGAGGGAGACTAATCTGCTATAGCTCTCATCATTGCCCCTTGCGAAAGGTAAGGGGCCAGAGACTATTAATCGATGCTGACACATCTTCCTAGCGAGGTCATATGTCCTGGCTATGTTAAGCTTGGTGACCTCCGATTGCCTCATCCTGATGTCGTTGGCGCCGACGTGTACTACAATGTTACTGTACTCGGTGAGTGGGCCGTGTGTCTCTTTCTTACCCCTGTGTCTAGTCCTATTGTTCGCCAGCACCCTTAAATTAGCCTCAATGTCGGTAGCTCTGGCCCCGGGTAAACAGAAAACCTCGGCCGGCGACTCAAGCCTAACATTACGGGTGATGGAATCGCCGATAACTAGGGTGCGAGACAGTCGGCCGGTCCGGGGAGCAGGGGAGACGGGCCAACCACAGGGGCTAGCAAGAACAGCAAAACGATTAGCCACTGGGCGCACTGATGGAAAATCGGGCTGCACAACTGGCGGCTGGGACTGGCGAGCTCTCCGGCGTCCGGAGACCAGGACGAACTCGTCACCCCCTGCCGATGGGGCTATGCTATCTCGGCTAGCAATCGGGCTACTGCTAACGCTCGTGAGCCGGCTAGCTGGCCACGTATTTAGACTGTCTGGAGTGCCCGTCTCGTCTAAGGTAATAGGCCTATCTGCCTCTAACTGATGGACACGTCTCTCTCTAATAGAGACAACCTCTCTAAAACGAGCACACAGGAGGAGCACGGAGAACAAGAAGTCATGCTTACCCTTGCTTGTATCGTTTGGGAGACTAGATCGGGTTGTACGGGAGGCCGGCGACTGAGATCCAAAAAATGCGCTGGTGAAAAAACTGACAGGGTCGTTTGGAAGAAAAAGAATAAGCCGAGTGTGTAGTGGTCTGGTGGGATTCAGTGATCTGAAGTTTTAGATGGAGCAAAACACTGGGCAGAAAAAAAACAGGAAGCAGTCAGTTCTCAGACAGGAAGGAGCGTAGCAGTGTAGGTAGTGGCGTAGGTATTAACTTACTGAATAAGAGCTGTTTGTTATAGATTTGTCTGTAAGATGCACTCAAATTTTAAATTGGGGAGGATCTTGGTGAAAACTGGATCCCTCCCAGTTGCATCATGGAGATATTGTATATAATAGCTTATGATTAAGATGTTTGCTCAACTTCAGTGTTTTTGTGCTGTGTTCTGTGTCTTTAAGGACTGTGACATGGTGGAGAATGAAAAGCAGCAGATGGTCCTAGGGATGTACGTGGTCCGGAGAGAGGGTGCAGGTGTGGACCAAAAGCCTGAAGATGTGGGAGTTGTGATTGAGGGAGTGACGGTGCTCATTTTCCAAGTGTTGCCTGCGCCTGTATCATGCTGCTTGGCCTTGTAATCTGTGCATGTGTTCAAATATGATATGGTGTGTTGTTTTTATTGCCACGTTGCTTATAAATGTATGGTTCTGGGTGGGGGTGAGGGGGGAAAGTAAGAGGAGAAACTGGGAACAGATTCATGCATTTAGTTGAGTTCTTCTGCCAATCCAGTCCCGCAAATTTCAGGGTTTCAAAACTGAATTTAAGGTGAAATACTGGGTTTCCACTGGTCATCGAATTTTTAGAATACCATGGGATTTTGAGGGGTGTATTCCAGGGAAAGTCGGGGAATTTGCTAAATTCTCTGGGGAAGTCGGGGGAATATCAGGGAATTACATAGCAGAATGTATTTCACTTTCATTGCCTTATATGATTTTCAGCTGTTTTTCTCTACTGTAAGCTCAACTGCAGTGGCAACCAGACTGTTAATGCTTTTAAAAATCTAATTTTTAGGTCATGGTTAGAATTTTGTCAGAATGGTAATAAACACCTTAAAATGTTGTCATTTTATGAAAATTATAATTTTTGGTTTAGGTAATGTAAAAACATCAAAACGTCAACAATGAATGCAACACACCTGAAAGAAATGCACCCAGGAAACAATTTTGAATTTAATAACAAAGGACAAAGCATATCAGATCAACATAATATGTTTGGCTTGGGGCCAAATCACATTGGATCAATGTAATATAGATCTGTTTGATTGGGGGGGAAACACATTGGGTCAACGTAATATATGTTGGGCCAGGCCATGAGGTTGAACAAAGAAACTTGAGTCTTCATGTGGCTGCGGCCTAACAAGAAAATCAAAAACCTAAACTCTAGCCCACCCACTGGGCTGGGGATCTTAAACAAAGGGAAAAGAGCGGCAAATTCCAACAGGCCCTGAAGTTCACACTTAGGTGTCAGCAGTAGTAGTAGCAGTAGCTGTAGAAGTAGTAGCAGTGGCAGTAGGACAGACAGAGAGATAGAGACCTGTGTGTGTATCTGTGTGAGAAATGGCACCACATGCTCTACTCTGTCGCATCAAAATTTTTAATACAAGCACACATCAGCTGAATATGCTGAAAAGTTGAATAGCACTGATAGCTTAAATGGTGCAAGAGTTATTAAGTGCCAAAAAAGCATCTGAAGAAGAATCATAATAATAATAAAGTAGTAAATCAGAGTGTATGTGTTTTTGCTGAAGCAAGCATACTAATAAATCATATTGTTTCAAAGGTTTTTCTTACATTCCCTCTTCATGATTCTTTTTTTCTTTGAAGACAAATGCAACCTCAGTAACACAACACAGATTCTCTAAACACACACAACCACATCCTCTCTGTACGTAATACAGTCACTTTGCTTGTGATGCAATTACAATTATCTCCAACTGGGTTATTTTCTTTTAGTTTGCTTACTTGTTACAAATGCATTTTAAGTTTTTGCACCATGTTTCTCTTTGCAGTACATAAAGAACATTGTACAAGTTGCACATATGCTACCTCCATCCATAAATGTGTTCTGATTATGATGGTGATAATGACAACTGATAATAATTTACACATTGTCACTTTTCTGTACATATAGTTCCTCCACCCTACAGCACTGTGTCAGATGGCTTTGTTTGCTCTTTTCCTCCAACCCTCTCTAATGGAGGCACAACGTGCATGACTATTCACACTTTCAAAAACAAGTAAATGTCAGTGAGTAACATAAAGGAGATAATGGGGAAAGTTTAGGCTTTTTAGACTCAATCGTTTGGCTACAAAACACTGAATCGGATTATGCTTTACAAGCTATTTACACATATACAATAGTTATTTTAATTCCTTTTTGGAACTCTAAACAATCAGATCCCCAAAGTGCAATTGTTTGTTAGAAGACTGAGATGGACCTGCAGCGGCTAACTATGTTTGGTGGTTGTAGGAACTTCAATGGAGTTTCCACTGATTTGGGGGGAGTAGATAATGATTGAATTTTCATTTTGGGATGAACTATTTGTTTAAAATATATTAATATTCATCGATGATCTTGGTGCATCAAGAAGAACCTATTCGAGGAACATCTACATGGGTAAAACTGGTAAGTAAACTGGCAGTAAAGTAATACCTTACCTTCTGCAAGTATAGGATCATTCCTTTGAGAACAGCATAGAATGTTTTCCAGCCCCTCTTTCCTCTTGGTGCTAAAAAAAAACGACAGCTTTAATGCAATTGATACAGATAAGTAAATAACATCAAACCAAACTGATCATGGTTGGGCTATTTTACTGTATAATATCATTATGCTGTTCGTCAGGATGCTCTCATCTAGATTTCTGTGACTGATACATTTCTATAAGTAGAATTTCACAGTATTGACACCAGTACCAATATTTACATAGGAAGAAATGCACATTCATAAAACTGTCTGCAATAAGGTCCAGAATGTGACTGTGTTGAGTGTAGGCATACTCTGCAAGCATACATAAACTGATTTTTTTCTATGACTGCATGACATTGCTGGTCTAACCATGTGGAAATAAATCAGTTTTTTTCCAGTCATATTATTAAAGTATTAATCTTTAACATTTTTATACTAATAAATACCATTTTTGATACTTTAAATTGTTGGCATATTTTTAGCAATAGTCATTTAATACATTGGCATTCAGTAACGCTTCTCTATATGCAAGTTTCCCTTGCACTGTTGCTGTTATTGCTGCTGGAGAAAGTTTTCCTTGTTCCATGGTTTCAAACCTTGTCTTCAAATACTAGTTTAATTAAGTATTCAGTGAATTTAGTGCCGTAATATGCCAAACACTTTAGTGTGCCAAGCTTTCTGCAGTACCTATGCGCCATCTACTGGGTGAAAATGGGCAGTGAAAGTAGGTAGTGAACGCATAAGCATATGCACCCCTTTGAAGTCCACAGAATGCATTTCCGTCCACAAAATGCATGCAGTGTTTCACAAAATTGACGAAATGCGGACGAAATTGACGAAATGCGGATGAAATCAAAGAAATTGATTTGGTACCGGACGAAATTGTCAAAATGGATTTGGTGCCGGACAAATGCATGCTGTTTATGATAGAATGGATTTTGTGATAAACAGCATGTCTAATGTGATAAACAGCATGCATTACGCTATATGCATTACGTGGACGAAATCAAACAAGGTGTTTTTGGATTTCGTGTGACGAAAATGAATTTCGTGGACGAAATTCAGTGGGTTACCTTAGGCGCCACATATATTTGGACAAGTGTGTAACAGCTCTGGACTGTTGGGGTGGTAGAGCACTTCAATAAAACACTCAAAATAATCAGTGCAGGAGTGAGGATAGCTTGGGATAATTAACTCTCCAATTTGCAGTGCAAGAGGTACCAGGCCTCCACATGGTTCTCTTTCTTTAACCTGCTGTATGGCTGAAAACCTGCCACTTAGCAGTAACAACTCATGGACCTGGTGCTTATGGCTCATATGCTGTTGCCTATTTTGACAATATCATCATCTACAGTGATAGATGGCAGTGGCATATGCAGCAATGAGTGCTGTCCCTGAGTCTTGAGGGGAGTGCATCACAGCAAACTGGGGCAGTGATTAAGTGTAGGTGAGGAGGTATTGCATCCCATTGTTCTGGTGTGCTGTTTCTAGCATGAAGGGAATTTCGAGCTTTTGTTCAGCTGACCTTGAATACCTCATAGTAAGCCTCAGACCGTTTTACCTAACCAGGGAATTCTCATCTATCATTTTTACTGCTGTCTATATAACACCACCATAGCACTGAGAGAACTACACATGGCTATCAACAAACAGGAAACAGCACATCCAGAGGCAGCCTTCCTTGTTGCAGGGGACTGGCTCAGTGGTCTAAGGCGCATATCATGTAACCATAACATCCCTTGTTCGAATCCAGCCTGGGACCTACGTCACATGATCTTTCCTGTCTCTCTCTCTACTGGCCATCTTAAATCTCCCAGGTGGATGGGAACAGGTAAGTGTCAAACTCAAAAGGGGAGAAATGGGCAAAAGTCAAACTCCAAAAATTGAGCTCTATAGCAACACATCTAATCTAATCTAATTATAGCCTTTGATATCCAATATTACATTTCTAAATTTAGATTTTTGCATTCATGGCAACAATATACAATCTCCAATGTCACTTACAATCACACTTACAATCACAACTAAGTTTAATACACAACAAAAATCTAATCACCATGTATGTATCTACAAAACATGGCCAATCTATCCTCTTTTCTTAGCTTGATATGCATGACTAGGGTGTGTGTGATGGTGTATAAGGGTAAGTATGTTAAAGTAAGTAATGCATGTGTAGGTGAGTGTGTATGATTGCGTGTATGAATGCAAGTGTATCTTCTAGACAGGGGCCTCTACCAACAGGCACATTTTGCTTATTGGCTTTTCAAGTTCATTGGTCTTGGTTTGCAGGCGGACACTGCGGACCAGACCTTTGGAGTCAGACCCTGTTTCTGTGACTCTGGCCATGAACCAAGACCCATGTGGTGCAGTGGCATCTGCAATCAACACAACATCTCCTGGGACAATATTTCTCCATCTCTGTCATTCTTGAAGCAGGGGGAGGTACTCCTTAACCCACCTCTTCCAGAAAAGATCAGAGAGGTATTGCACTTGCCTCCAACAGCACCTGACATACAGGTCTTGATGTTCAAATAGCTCTCCATGATATCCATGAATTCTCTGTTATCAACTGACATCTCTTCTCTCTCTTCATAACCCTTCTCTGGGTAGTCGTGATTATACTGTTCAATAAGGAAATCATTAAGAGTGGCAACAGAGATTCGGCTGACGAGCAAACAGGACTGTGACTGTACTTCCTACACTCGCAGTCTCCATTACAGTACAGTACAGTACAGTCATTTAGCAGACGCTTTTATCCAAAGCGACTTACAAAGGTGATAGTTGACACCTTTGAAGCAAGCCATTCACCAATCATCCCAACATGATCCCAATCATCCCAACAAGGTCTTAACGGCGTATGGTCCACTACCTCGGCTGTGAAATACCTTCCAAGGCTCCATGAGTTTGGTTGCATTGAATCCAATTAGGAGCCCTATGCCTGTATCAATCAGCTGAGTCAGCTGGACTTCCTTCAAGTATGGCCACTTCTCTAGATCTGTCTGTTTGGGTATGTGGTCTTTGGAGTGTAGACTTCAGGCAGCTGAATGAAACTGCAGTCCTCAATCCTACACACCTCAAGGCTTGTCAGCACGGGTACAGACCTTTCTTGTCCCATGGTTCTCAACAGTATGGACGTTCATTTACTTGTAGTGTTTAGCTGCTTCTTAAGTACTTTTGTGCAGAAGGTTGCTGAGCTGCCTTGATCCAGGAAGGCATAAGTCTGAACAACCTTGTTGGAGAGCTTGACCTGCACTGACACTATGGGGAGTGTCGGTTGCTGACCCCGTTATGCTCACACTCCTTCAATGAGACCAGAGCACTAATGAACGGTGTTTTTTCCCGGGATTGACACTGTTACTCTTACTGCCTCCCACCTCGTGCTTCTGTATTCTGTATTCTGTATGGCAATGCACAGCACCAATACAATCATTAAGTTTACGGACGACACAGCAGTGGTAGGCCTGATCATCAATGATGATGAGGCAGCCTACAGAGAAGAGGTCAGCGGCTTGGAAGTGTGTTCCAGGACAATAACCTTTCTCTCAACATCAGCAAGACCAAGGAGCTAATTAGTTGAATGTTCAACAACATTCAACAAGGGCAACATTGGACTTGACCCTGAAAAGGGGACAGTAATTATAGCAATGGTGGTGCATAATGTGTGTTGTTTGGTGCTGAATAAATTCCCATTGGCCGAGATCCAGAACATCCGCTCCACGTGAAATAATGTTTTTGTACATAATACATGAATATAATTTTAAAAAGGTACCTTTATGAGTGGGCATCTGCAGTAGGATGCAATGAGATAATCATGGGAAGGCCTGGGAACAACTAAACAGCAAGGTGGACTTAATGCAGGCTTTTGACTTACTTTTCTTTCCATCCATGTCTGCATGGATTTTGCGTGCCAAGAAGCCAGTTTTGTAGACAGCAGCGTTAGGGTCATGAGTGATGTCCAGGAAAGGGTTACTGCCGCTGCTGATTCTGCTGATGCTCTTTGCGTGGGCATCGTCTCTCTTGTCTGCCAGCTCAGAAAGAGATTTCTTCAGCTCATCTCCATCTCTAGAGACAAAAAAACAGTGCTTGTTCATTGAATTGGCTGGCTGATGTTTGTCATACACCTTGAACTAAAAGCAACTTAGCCATCTTACAGTTTAGAAAAATATTCTCTACAATATTATCTCAAAAATCTTTTCATCTTTCAGTGCAAGATATATTTATAAAGAAATACAAAAGTGCACTATTATCTGCTCATAATTTCACTATCATCTGGACACGTAAGGAGGTAACATATGTACATAAAATCTGTCTAAAGTGCCAACTTATGTACAGAGAATGTACAAAATGATGTCCAGTTCACAAGAAGGTGCAGCAAATTTATCTGGGTAGTCCAGAGCAAAGGAATTCAAAAAGCAATCCAAGACAGTTGATATAGACAGTCCTGCCTCAGCTTCCTCTGTTTGGAAAGGAAACATTGTACAGTCTGATGGTTGTTGGTACAAAATACTGCCTTAAGTGCTCTGTGTTGCACCTTGTGGTACTGAGGCATAGTACTACAACTACTACTAGTATCACTGAAGCACTCTGTGTTGTGTTGGAAGAAGTTACTCTGTAGCTGCATCAGCTTACCACAGAGGGGTGTGAGGTGTTGTCTAAGATAGAGTTCAGTTTTGTAATGATCCTCCCCTCTGCTACTGTCTCCAGGCTGTCCAGGCTCAGCCCTACAACAGAGCCAGCCTTTTGATCAGTTTGTCTTACTAGGCCCTTACCAGTACCTACGGATGTTTCCACCACAGAATGGCATAACATGTACATCTGTTAGATTGAAAGAGCCTGAGCCTCCTCAGGAACAAGTCGAAGCTTTGTGTTTGCAAATCAATCGGCTCATCCTGGTGTCCTGTCTTTTGAGTCTGAACTGCAAGGCCAAAAGCCCAATTCTATCTACTAAACTACTAAAATAAGTAACAAGTAACACCCTAGCAACCCACCTAAAAATAACTAATAATAATAATATATATAATAATAATAAATAATTATGAGATAATTATACAAAGAATTCTAACACTTTGATTAGGTGTTCAGTCATGTTGTAAGATCATACTATTATACTTGTTTTAATCCTGATGTTAATGATTGAAATGATTACAACTTTTAGAAAATCTATCTGAACAGTAATTTCCTGAGCATGCATAAGGTAAACAGGAAACATCTGTCAGTAACTAGATGGTTCTATCCGATAGAAAAGAAGATTGTGTAGTTGATCAATCGCGCATCATCCATTTTAAAGAGTGAGAGAAAAGAGGTATATAAGGAGCTGTATAACAGCTAGTTGTGAGGAGCATCAGCTGGTGAACTAACCATTATGAATCTATGCTCCCTCCAGATTACGCCGCAGATTTCATCACCTAAACTTTATCAGAATATGCAGAGTTAGCTTCAACAACAGCTTTGGTGGGAGGTGTTTTTAATTGTTTACTCAATGCCTTATTCAGTAGACCACCCCCTAGGAATTAAATTCTGTCAAAACAGGATAGAACTCTCTTGGGCACTTATGTGGAAATTAATCTTGTGGATATATGGCGAACCCTGCATTCATCTATTAATGAGTTTATATTCTATTCAGCTCCTGAGGAGCGGTTGACTACTTCTTCATACCCAAAATGTTAGCTCAATCTGTGGTGTGCTGTGGGCTATGGGCAATATTGTTGTCAGTGACCATGTGTGCTTCTAGACCTGTTTGTTTGTGGAGAAGTGGAAAAAAGTAGTCGTTGGAGGTTCAATTTACTTTTGAAATCTTTTGAAAGATAACAAATTTACTTCCAATTTCATAGATAAGTTTGGGGTGTTCCTTTATATCAATTCTCTATCCACCAATAACCCCTCCGTTTTATGGGAAACATCTAAAGCCTACATCGGGGGTTTAGCTATAGCTTATTCAGATTCAAAAAAGCAGCTGGAGCAACAAAAACAACTTGAGAGAGAATCGGTGGACATTAAAGGAAAACTTAATTCATCATCAGACCCACTCTATCACAGAGGAAATGTGCTACCTAAGCTGCCCTAGATGCCTTATTAACTCAGCAAGCCAAGAGTGCTCTTCTTTTTTCAAAGCAAAAGTTGTATGAATGTGGTGATAACCAAGTAATTATTTAGCCCATCTTACTAAGTTCAAAACTGATCCCCAAGTCCCCTTTAATTTTAGATATAAATGGTATTCAACACTTCAACAACAAAAACATTAATAACATATTTAGACAGTTCTATTCTCAGTTGTATATGGCAGTGGGAGCTACAGAAAAGATGGAAGCCTTTTTTTCAGGGGTAACACTCCCTACCATCTAAGATTGTTTTCTAAAATACTAGCATTGCATTTAGAGAGGGCTTTGCTGTTTGTGATTAGAGAAGTTCAAACAGCTTTCATTAAAGGTAGAAACTCAAAAGGCTATTGAGGGCTAAAGCACAAGAAGCTGATAATATGGTAATTTCCCTAGATGCTGAGGTTTTTTACCCTGTTGAATGGTCAGTGCGGGATTTCATTATCAGGAAAACAACTCACTCTTAACATCAATCCCACAACCTCAGCGGTAGAGCAGCATCTTATTCTGGGTCCAACTAAGAAATCCATAATTCGTGTCTATCGTATTGTAAGCCTAACTGATGAGGGCGATATGCAAAATATTAAACAGACTTGGCAGAGCAAACTTACTATAAACATTGATGAGGTAGAATGGGATCTGATCAGGGAATGTGCAAAGAAAATATCAGCGTGTAACCGTACTAGACTTTTGCAAGATTCTTGTTTCCATATCTCCCCAAGGCAAAGGCACAAAATGAACCCCCAGTTTTCACCACTTTGAAATATAAAATCTCAATAGTTTACACTCATTGTATCTGGTCCTGCCCTAAAATCCAAGTTTACTGGGCTGAGGTGTTGCATTACATACAATATTTTTGGGGTGGTTTTGCATGTGAATCCTATTTCTCTACTTTTGGGTCATCCAAGTCAAGATGTAACATTGTATAATTGTTGTATAATATTGTATAATATTCTCACCTAGGCAGCAAGAAAAAATATATTTCTGTCTTGGATTAATGAAAAAACTCCCACTAAAGCAAACTGGCACAAAATAATTATGGAATGTATTCCTCTTGAGCTTTTAACATGGATGATCCATTATACAACAAGGGAATTGCATAGTGTGGAGTACATATATTAAACCACTACTTCAACCCTTTCCAGTGTTTTCCTTGACTAATCTGACTTTTGTACCTTACTTGTAATGATCTGATATCCGTTTGTGACGGGGGCACCTCCTATGGTGTATCCCTGTACTGTCATTCTGTTTGATTTGATTTTATCTCTTGAGCAGACCAATGTTCAGTACTGAGCTTTGTTGTTATTATTGTGTGTTTAAAAAAGGAAAAAAACCCTCAATAAACATGTTTGACAAAAAAGAAACAAGCAAAAAAAAACTGCCCAATATGTCCTCACACCACTTTGTCTTAGGAGGAGACTCAACTGTTGGCTTAATCCCAAATTGGACCGCTCTTCTACCAACATCAGTACACCTTCAAGGTCTGCCAAAATAACATCCTTCATGACGGATTTTGCCATCTCACCTTTTGCGTCCATGTTCATCACACGTTCAGCCAAATTGACTACTTCTTGATTGATTATAGAATTCTCCCATCTGTAACATCATGCTCATACAATGCAACTGTAATATCTGACCACACTCTAGTCACCATGAATGTGCATTTTAAAGAATTTGATCGGACACATACACAATGGCACCTCAATACAAGTTTACTTTAAAATGAGGACTTTGTAAATTTTGTTTCCCAACAACTTGACTTAATTTTAAGTGTTACACAGCTTACGAGAAAGGGCTTTTAAGAGGGAAAAGCTACTTGGCGATAAGGCCAGAAAACTACGAGCATAACAATAATGTCAATGGAGCAGGACAGGACCCTATGGGAGAGGTAAACAGCTACATGATAAAAGATTCTCATAGGGTCCTGTATCAGGGCTATGTTGCTGCCTGCATCCTACAACAGAACAAGTGTTGGGAACTTGCCTTAGACATGTTGTCGTTGTAGCTTCAATGTTCGCAAAGTAATGGTGCATGCCATTGTACTCGGAAAAAACAACGGCCCACACGGAAAGGCGCAATAGAACAGTCACTGATATGTTCCGATTCTCTTCACAAATGGCACTGTAGTAGTTGATGTAGGTCCTCTTTAGTTGCTTGTTACATTCTGAGACTTGCCATACAAACATGAGTTTGCTGCGGGGCGTCCATGTTTTCCCGAGCAGATGCACTGGAACACATTTAGATTGGAAGTTAATTGCCGACTCGGAATTATCGATTTCCGAGTACAATGGAATGCACCATAAGCAATGGCTTGCGGTGCAGCGAGTAGCTGCATTTTGAGATGAGGTAAATGGGAGTGGTTGTTCACCTGGGGGTGGGCATGCTCTGAGAGGGGTTGGATTATGCTAATGATGCGTTATGACGTGTAAACAGGCTACTTTTCAAAACGGCCTGTTTTTGGGACCGTTTTTTGAAAAAGGAAAATACAGAAAAAGGGGGGGACTTCCAGATTTCACATTTTCTTGGCTACTAAGGTCAATGGTAACATGTGGAACATGTCAACCCCCGCAAGGCTCCAGGACCAGATGGCATGCCAGGCCGTGTCCTCCGAGCTTGTGCCGACCAGCTAGCTGAGGTGTTTGCTGACATCTTCAACCTCTCCCTGAACCTGTCTGAGATCCCCACCTGCTTCAAGTCATCCACTATCATACCTGTCCCCAAGAAACCCAAGGTCACCAGCCTGAACGACTACTGCCCCATCACACTGACCTCCACAATCATGAAGTGCTTCGAGCGGCTAGTCAAAACCCACATCTGCTCCACCCTTCCCATCACCTTAGACCCCCTTCAGTTTGCATACCACCCAAACCGCTCCACTGATGATGCCATATCCATGGCACTTCACACCACCCTCTCCCACCTGGACAAGAGGAACACATATGTCAGAATGCTGTTTGTTGATTACAGCTCAGCGTTCAACACTATTGTTCCTGGGAAGCTCATCATCAAGCTCAAGGACCTAGGACTGAGCCCCTCCCTCTGCAACTGGGTCCTGGACTTCCTCATGGGCAGACCCCAGGTGGTCAGAGTGGGCAACCTCACTTCCTCCACACTCATCCTGAAC
>CABFOQ010046361.1:0-13565 GCA_900660455.1 Gephyroberyx darwinii | reverse complement strand
GACCTTTACTCTTCTAGAAACACTACCCTGAACCTTCCTCTTCAAGAAACACTACACTCTGACCCTCCTTCTTCAAGAAGCACTACCCTGACCCTTCCTCTTCAAGAGACACTACCCTGACCCTTCCTCTTCAAGAAACACTAGCCTGACCCTTCCTCTTCTAGAAACACTACCCTGACCCTTCCTCTTCAAGAAACACTACCCTGACCCTTCCTCTTCAAGAAACACTACCCTGACCCTTCCTCTTCTAGAAACACTACCCTGAACCTTCCTCTTCAAGAAACACTACCCTGACCCTTCCTCTTCTAGAAACACTACCCTGAACCTTCCTCTTCAAGAAACACTACCCTGACCCTTCCTCTTCTAGAAACACTACCCTGACCCTTCCTCTTCAAGAAACACTACCCTGACCCTTCCTCTTCAAGAAACACTACCCTGACCCTTCCTCTTCTAGAAACACTACCCTGACCCTTCCTCTTAAAGAAACACTGACCCTTCCTCTTCAAGAAACACTACCCTGACCCTTCCTCTTCAAGAAACACTACCCTGACCCTTCCTCTTCAAGAAACACTACCCTGACCCTTAGCACTGGTTCTGCTCTTAGATACTTGCTTAGGAAGGAAATGCTTTGGTGATTTCTGGTGACTAGTAGTTTTCTCCCTACCTGTGTTGAATGCACTTATTGTAAGTCGCTTTGGATAAAAGTGTCTGTAATGTAATGTACTGTAATGATTTCAGGTCATTTAAATCTGAAAAAAATCGTCAAGGGAATTTCCACTCCTGATGTATTCCTCCAGTCACCCAGCCTTACTACTGAGATTTCAGAAACAGCTAAATACTTAAAAGTTGACATGGCAGACATCAGGGCAGCCTACCAGAAATAAAAAGAATTATTTCACCCGTGATCTAAAAATGTCATATGTCGTTTGGATCGAGTGTGTACCTCTCCTTGTATGAGAGAAATAGGCCTCCATCTTGTTCCTCATCAGTCAATCTCCCCAAGCCGCTGATCTCTTACATCAAATCTGAGATAGATGCAGCAACTCACTGAATAATGTATGGCGATGTCAGAGCGGCGGTGGAAAAGTGGAAAAGTCTTCTGGTGAGTAGGCCTCGCCTCATGGGCAGATAGATGGTAGCACAACTCTATGATTATATGACTCCGGCTTGTCCCTAAGGTTAACTTTGGACAGCAAGGGAGGAAAGTGATAGTGCTTGCCAAATATGCTGTAACTTGTTGTAAGAAAGCATCGGGGTTGGTGTTGTGTTAAGTGTTGTGCACCGAATCCTTGCATCTCCGGATAAAACGCAGTGCCTGTCGTGAAATATTGATTGTCGTTCTTTTTATATCATCGCAGAAGCTTCTTGTCACAGAAGGCTTTGGTCTGCTTGGTTTGTTATGGCTAACTTTCTCCTTTTTGGTGCTTGTTTAATGGTGCCGGAGGATTTCGCGTAGATGTTTTCTCTTCCCGACTCTCTTTTGCCTCGTTGTTTACAGTGCAGTCTCTGTGGGGTGGGCTCAGTGGGAGGGTTGTGGCTGTAACTCATAGTGTTGGTGTTGCTTGGGCTTTAATCTCACAATGAGAAGTCTTATCTGGAATCAATTGCTGCTAAAGCCGGTGTGGGTTAGCCAACTGTCAATGCTATGTAAAAGATTAGATGTGTGGTTTAACGGTTCTTCTATCACACTCACGTTCGTACACACTTGTACAAGTCCAAGAAGTCACAAAAGTGGCCTTGAGAGTAGACTCAAGAACTGCAGCCATGACAGTATGTATGTGCTTGGCCAATATCCCTGTCGGCTCCAGTCATCTGCATCTTCTCAATGTAATTCTGCTTTTGGGAAATCTCCAGTTGTTCACTTCAGCGTGACATTGTGTATTGATTCCCCGAATTCCTCAGTGGTTGCATGTGGAATCGGAGTCGAACAGAGAGGGATTTGCACGGTAGCACGTAAGGCCAGACAGGGCATGCCTGTTATAAACATCCTCTGGAGTGTGAGCCAAGTGACTTAGTGAAATGTTAAGAGATGTATATATGATAGACCTCGCCTGTCTTGTGCCTGAGCCCGCCAAACATGATAGCTTGTTTATGTTTCCACTCTGCCCCTCACTGCCAAATTGGTGAAATCATACGGCATATGTGGCATAGCTCTTCCTCTTGGTTCAAAAGACTCTTTGCTATCTCGGAGTTTGCTACCGGAGAAATGAATGAGCCCCAGAATATGTGAGTCTGAAAAAAACAGTGGATCCTGATTGGAGAGCACAGTAGCAGTTTTGAGTGAACTTTTTCTGTATCGTACTTTATTGCTAACGGCATATGTTGACGATTCACAATTACTTCAGTTAGTTACCCATTTAGCTACTACTGCAATGTTCGTGCAATTGTAGAATTAATGGGACTGATTCGATCAATGACCTTTTAATCAGAAGTACCCCCTGGCACAGTTGTATCCATCTCATCTGCTTGGTCTGACTGTAGTTCAGTTTCTTTTTTTTGTGTTGATGTTCTACAAAATCAGATGTAGCCAAAAAGACATGATTCAGAATAGTGATTCAACATGGACAAGACAGAAACAGGAATCTGAAATGGAAACAGTCATCCAGTTTAAAGATGCTGCATGCTGGGGATTTTCCCAAGGGACTCAATAAAAAAAATTTTTTTTTACATTTTAAAGAGGAATCTGACTTTTTTTTTCCATCTATCAGTGACCAAGGAGTTGCATCTGTACCTGACATAAATAATAAAGTTGCATTTTCACAATAGAGACGGGTAAGCTAGCTAACTAGAGCAGAAACATCTAGTGAAGAGGTAATATATCACCATGTAAAACTGTGTGTGTGTGTGTGTGCGTGTGTGTGTGTGTGTTTCTTTCCACACAAAACCTTTGCAAATACCATTCCTGTAATGTTCTTTGCTGTTTGCTGTCTTTGATTATATATCCATTTTCAACACATACAACACCGCCCCCCCCCCCTCCAGGTACTGGAGTCCAACTGGCCTGGCCACCATCTGTACACCAGTCCTCAGCATGTCTCTCCTGTGGAACTGCAGGCATGCGATGCCTATTCCACTAATGTACCATTAAGTGGTGTCATACATTATACATACATTATGATCTTCATGTCAAAATACTGCTCATCAAATCTCGTTTTAACAAAATATCATTGCCATATGCCTCCTGCAAAATATGGTAACATTAGCTTTTTTACTTATGTTTTGTTTCTGAGAGTAATTGGCTTCATTCTTCATTCTTCCAATGGTGTCCTGTGCTTTTCAAGGCAATTGAAACTTGCTAACTGAGGCTCCACTATTACCCTAATGATTGTTTGATGAGTGTTTAAAATGAGCCTTTATAAAAGTTGCAAAAAACTGAGATGGACCCGTCATGCCTCGTTGATTTTACAGGGGCAGCATTTGCTGGTTATCTGGTTATAATGCCTTCCTATCATGATGATCATGAGGTATTTATTGATATACATCTCCTCTAATAGGATGAACAGCTGTTTTCATTGTTCATGCTATGATTGGCAGTGGCTACTCCATGCTCTCAGATGTTTAACCACATATACATTTGCACAACATTGTTCTTCCCTGATTATTGACCACTTCAGATGAGAAAGCAAGTGACGCAGCATACATTTGCTTGCTCGGGTGTCACATCAATAGAGCTATTCATTCACTTTTAAAGCTACAGTAGGCAGCTTTGCACATTGGTGGCTCCAAACGGCTGTGAGAGGTACTGTAACTATTTGAAAATTTTGAACTTCAATACCCAGAAATCATGTAAGTTGACATCAGTAAACTGCACACAAGCATGCTCATGTTTTCCAACCCGGTCGGTCTTGCTTTATATCAAAAGATACCAAAGAGACATTCTCCCAAATAGGGAGAATCTATGAGGTCTCCATTCTGGGGGATGGGATGCTCTTCTCTGTTGCAGCCACATTTTGTTATTTAGGCTGATAAGATACAATAAAAATCTTGTAAAAATAAAAGTCTGTGTTGCTTTAAAGTTTGTCTGTACATGTTTAGAAATTACATTACAACTTAAATATCAAAGAAGACTAACTTTTTTTTAACTCAACTAGTTAAGTGATGCCTAGTTTACTAGTTTACTATTTGAAACTACAATAGTTTGTCTGTGGTGGTCCTACCCTTCCACTACATTTACAATACAAAGAAGCATCCTGTAGGCGTAACGTGGTCACTCTGCTTTAAAAGGTTATTTCTGGATATGAGATGAGATTTGAAATGAGTGCTGCCTGCCATTACTATGTGTCTTTTTTTAACCCATGTAAAACTACTAGAGTGCAAAGTGCCGTATATTGAATTCAAGCATTTGCTATAATGTCAAATTGAATTCTGCGTCTATTTTGGTCAGAAAAGCTTTTCTCTGGGAACGACTGAGTCTGATATTGTGTCCATTAGGAGCCTTAGGAACCACGCTGTCTATGCAGTGAATATAGAGGACAGGTGGTGGAGAAACTTCATTGTGATACAAATGATTGACATTGATGTGTGACCTGAACTTTATAATGTCACACAGAACCAGAGGACATGGCATTGCAGTGTTCCTATCCCTATATAAGGCTTCTCTGATGCTCTAATGCATGACATATACTGTAGCTGTGACGTTGCAGTAGCATGAAATCATGTCAGAGATCAGAGTAGGAATGCAGATCGCTGCAATTCATTCTGTGCTAAGAGAGCAAGTTCGTGATATCATCATCGCCTGATATTTTAGCTTCATGGGTAAATACTGAACCCATGTGTCAGAGTCTGAAATTAGCAAAAAAGGAAACAAGTCTGGCTCATATTTGGGTCACTGTTGTTTTGCATCTGCATCTGAGCCTCAAAACCAATTTAGGCCATACACACACCATGCCAAAAATACATCGATACTGTGCACTGAATTTTGTCTGTGCAGTCTGTCTCAGTCTGTTGGTTCTTTGTCTAAAATCAGCAGCACACTGTATTACTTAACTAGTGTTTGAGCAGGGCATTTTGGTCATTAGCTCAGTGACACCCTGTGGGGTGAGTGGGTGAGTAGTGGTGTAGGAGGTTACAGAGCTTGAGCAGGAGAACCTTACAGTCACCACTGTCACTGGGAGGCTGCTGCATTCAAGACAAACCCTGGCATGTCCTGCTGCCCACTGGCTGCAATCTCCCACAGTTGTCTACTCAGACATGACAGCTGTTGTGGATCCTGCTGCCTGGGGGTCACCTTTGCACTAGCAGGTTTAAGGGGTTGGCGTGCCCGCCGGCGTACGCAGGGCTTTCACTGTGATTAGTCCAGATGAGCAGAAAAACTCCATATGGCACAATGAGGCCAGTGTGCCACTGCACCGGGGCTCCCGTCCCCACGTCTGGTGATTCACTTGTGAGAGCGGTAGCGCCTCCAGCCAATCAAACGATGAATATTCAGCAACATGTATTTGGAAGATCTTGACTCTTCTTGATTTTTATCTTGCTGAGAACCTCATCCCGAGTATCATCGAAATACTCAGTTTCAGTCTCGCAGAAGGTTTCTTAAATGTCACCGTGTGATGTCACTGTTATGAACTATACTAGTTTTTTTTGGCATTTCAGTTGTAAGCTCAGTGAGAGGGCTGTGGATGGTGGCATGGTTTGGAGATTACTAGTTTGTCCTTCGTGTCATTTTGATTGACAGACTAAATCCTGTTTTCTTGGAATCACTTGTGGATTTCAGCTCAAATATATTGGAAAACAATAATAAACGGATCAGTTTGGTTACAACAAGGTCAAATAGCATTTGCAAAAAAATAGTATTTATTTTAATGTCCTACGGGGCCAAGAAGGGGCCATGCTGGAGAATGCTGCAGTAGTCAACCTGACCCAAAATACACTAATGAAGGGCATCCTGCGGCCTCAGTGGGCTGAAACACGTACCACATAACCGTGATATCATGGGTTTGAACTTTGCTGCATGTCACCCCCACCCCCCCTTCCGCTCTCTGTTCACTGTACTCTGTCCAATAAAGTAGAAATGCCATAAAAAATCCTTGAAACAACACACTAATACAAATGAAATGCCACAAATGACAAATGAACTCGGACTCAAAATATAAACCCAGACGTGCTACTATAGAAAGGCTGTGAGAACACATAGTAGTGATGAAAGCTAGCCTCAAGATGCAGTGCTGAATGAACAAGAGGCTGTATCTGTTTCTCATGTTCAGCACTGGGTTGACCACATAAGATGGTGCTAGTATGTCAGTGGATATTCTGGACTTCAAGTACTTTGTTATTGTCTGAACTTTCTGCCGTTCCTTTTATTGTAAATATCCGAGCCCTGTGGTACTCCGAGGAGGTTGAAACAAACAAACACAACAAGAGTTATTTGGAAATGCTATTTGACCCAGATCTGGTCGCAGTATGAAACAGTTTAGTTTGGTGGTTATGAAAGGTTTTGGTAAAGATGTATTTTTTTAATAACTGCTGATATTATTTATTGTCCTTTTCGTCCTTAGGGTTAGGGTTAGTCATGAATCAGCCATTTGAATTTATTGGAATTTCATTACGAAGAAATATGAAAAAATCACCATTATTACGTCTGTTTATTCTTTAACATTGAGCTTATTGAATGCAGGAGATGCGTCACTTGCTGTGTTACAGTTACCAGAGATCTACTGGTTTATACAATTCAGACGAGAGACTGCACACGCAATTAAACACAACTGTTAGACAGCAAGAAAATCTGGCTGAATGATTTTAAATGGAGATATCTGGCTTCGACGGCACACATTGAAGGTCATTGTACTGCTGTTTGTTAACCTCAGCCCTCATGTTGTCCTTCATTCCTCAAATGCAGCGTGTGATACAGCAGTATAACAGTGCAGCGGTTCCTGGAAGAAGTCTTGTTCGTGCGAGGTTGTTTGCCCCGTGTTTCAGTGTCTGCCTGCAGGCTGCATCTATTCGTGGCCAAATCCACTGCGATGAATATTTATCAGTGAGACTCTCTCTCTTGTTTCATCTTAATATATGATAATGTATGAACACATTACTGGGCTGACTGCCGATCTTTATCTCTCAGTCACACAGTGCCAATTAAATCTTTCCTCTGCTGTTCATTTCAATTTTAGCTGCAATTTCGGCTGCCCCCGTTAACAACTTTCAATTTTCACTCTTCAGTCTTTTTTTTTAAATGATCTATATCTCAGATGAGGACGGCAAGTCAGCTCGTACGAAGCATCCGTGGGGGAGTAAGCGAGGAAGAGGTCTGACCCGCTGACATTTAGCTCGTTGCTTTTTAAAGTTCCTCTCTAGAATCGGCCATGCAGAAACATTGATTCAAAGTGCAAGACATTTTACAGGGGTGAGACGAGACTCAGACAACCCCGCACAGGTTCAGCCACGGATGTAAATCTAAGTGCAGTAAAACTGCTTCAGTTGCATGGCTTGGTTTTTTATTGCAGTATCTCGCAATGGATATCGTCTTCAGAGAACATTTTTCTTTAACTTTTTTTGCTCTTGAATAGTAAAAAATATTTGAGTTGTTAGTTTTGCAGTGGATTTTTATACATCCACTAACACTGTTATCAAGGTTGTTGTGTCCACATGTGATTTATCCACTATTGGAGTTTTCTCTGACATTTATCATTTAATGGCCTCCAGGGGGGCAGTAAAGTCGTCTCAGTGCTCCGTGTTGGGGGACGTGACTTGGTTTTTCATCATCCAGCTCAAGCTAATGGACGCATTGACGGCGTGTCTCCGCACTGTTGTGATTTATATTGCACCAAAAGAAGTTTTGCGATGTTATAAAAGTTATTCTCTTGGATCTTTCGCTTCCGTTGTGTTCCTCTCAGGGGAGTTGCATCATCCTGCACCATCCTACTTTACACACTCGATGCAAAGACGTCCAATTAACTCGGTGTTTAATTTAGACAGGTTTTATGCAGTATGAGCTCTTGCAGCTTTGATGGAAGAGGAGATTACTTTTGATGATGTTTACCCCTACCACAGTTTGTTTGTGGATACCTACCTGCATCAGCTACTACACACAGATGTTCCTAATATTGTTGTTGTTGTTGCTTAAAATGTGGTTGTCCTGGATCTGTCCTCGTAAAAATACATCCTTGCATGTACATATGTGTGAGCTGGCATCTGTACTGTGAATGTAGTCTCTAGGTTTGCAGTATCTGAATGACATGGATACTGTTTTTATGATGAAATTCACATTGCAGTACAGTGTAATGGCTTCTCAGGGTCCAGCAACAGCATCATTCAGCATCTTATTACCTGGCTACTTCTTTTTCTTTTTCCTAGACAAATCCATGCTTTATTGGCTTATTTTGCCCATTTTTGTGCAGTAATGTTTGCTTTCCCTCTTAGTTTACTATATTTGTGTCTGTTTGTGTATTTCTCATTGTCAGAGAATACATTTGAGTTAACCTCTACAGCGCCTTCATCACACAAGACGAAAACGGTATGAATAGGCCCGTTTTTCTGTCTCCTCTCCCTCGGTGCATCATCACAGCCTGCAGATCACTCATTAGCTGTGTAAAGTGGTGGTGACACACGTCGAGACCCCTGGCATAACACACAAGATCAGCTCCATGGGTTACAGAGGATGATTGGCTTCAGAGACTGTGCAGATTTATGACGCCACATCAGCCAGCAGGCCCGTCTCCATCACTCAGTGTGCTTACCACTATTGGAGCCTGAATGACAGACGGTTTTTGCGGCTGATGCCAATATTTGGAGATAAATAGTAATAGTAAATGCAGTACAAAATATGTGCCAGTAGCAGTTTTGTTGTGGCAATATTGCATGCAACATAATTCATCATTACAACCACATTTATTGGAGAAATTTGACTTTTATGCATTTTTTGGTTTTTGGAACTGTATGAAGACAAAACCAACTATTCAACTATTAATTTAAAGGAAAACAAGCTTTTAAAACTAGACTAGACTACATGACTTGTTAACATTTCTGCCCTGCTGTTTATTGGTTGTATAAAATGATTTTCTGCCAAGTTTGCTTTTTACCTACTAGCACACGGGACGCGTGAGTGGAAATAATCAAGAAGCCCCAGCTGTTTGACAAATATTCTCCAATTTGTGACCATCAGACTGGATCCTAATTTTGCCCTCCTTGCATTGTTGTCCCACAGGACGGGGTTTGGACCATTGCCAGTGCTCCGTGACTGTGATTAGGTCTGACTTTTATTGTGTCCATGCATATAACAGTATATTCAAGCTACTTTTCTAACAGTGGGCAGTCATGCAGTGAATAACTTTGATATTGTTAACGTGTGAATGACATCTGTGGTGCTCACCTTGAGTGTATGAGCTAATGATGCCTAGGGTACAGCGTGTACTTTGAAGTGCAGAGCTGTTTTCGGCTTTGCTGCCAAATATAGTGAAAGCATCTGTTTCGGGGCCATCCATGCTTGCCAAATTTCACCAACCATGGAAATCCAGTATGAACTCCATAGATGGGAATCATGTTTTTGTCACAGCTTTGATGACTTGTTTTCAGGGAGGGAGATGTGCCTTGTTACATGTTCTCTATATAGTCTCCTGAATCGGTGCATTATAGAGTCCATTACATTTATTTTTTTTCAAAATTGCAGTATTGGCTATTTCAGTTTTCAAATGACGATGCCAGGAGGGGCAGACGTTTGAGGCGACCTCCTGAACAAGGTATTCTAGCGTCGCCTTATATCACAAATATCACAAATTAGGATTATCGTGACAATTTGCTCTTTTCTCGATGTTGTGCAACCCTAGTACAGAACCGACTTCTACAACTGCTTCTCTGTATACTGCTGTGAATTCAGGTAAAGGGAAAACTATGATACTGATATTTTAACTGAAATGATGCCTCACATTATGTTGAGCAAGTAGGATTTCCCATTAGAAAAACACTCATAATTCTGATGATTGTTTTTATATTAACTCTATTCATTTGTACAAAGGCAGCATAAAAAGGAGGATGTGGGTGTTCTGGTAATAGTTGCGATAGGGAGGCTATAAGGAAACGCAGAATGTGCATTTCTGTGAGGAATGGCAGGAAGCTGTGTGACAGGTATTGTATCTGCTAGTCCTGCAGGATGGACGCAGCAGAGAAATCCCCTGTTTTCTCCCGTGACCATGTTGCTCTGACTTACATGGACGGTCCACCTTCCTTTAGGGTTTGTTAATTTTTGTTAGACCCAAATCTAATAATCTGGCACATATTTGAAAAAATACCACAAATATATGTGGATATATGATCCTATACTTTCTAAAAGCAGATGTCAATATCCAATTTTGACATTGTCTTTTAATATTTTTGATGAACATGTACCAGATTACATTCAGTTTATTGTCATTAGTATTAGTACAATATCTTTCCTTAATATATTTATAAAACTAAAACACAAGCTGCTACAAGTTCTCATTTTCTCACTGTTGAGATAACACTAGTTGCCTACTATCACACAACATATTGTATGCTAAAGGATTAGCATGCGCTAACGCTAGCTAACGATCTACCGGGGACACGTGGATGATTTTGGTGTCTGTGTTCTCACCACTTAACAGGTAAATTGACCAATTGTCCGATTTCCCAAAAACTTGGTGTATTCCTTTTGGGCCAAAATACACTGGCACGTTTCTGTGGCAACAGAAGATGGGAAATGTTGCCGACAATTACGACCAGCAGTGTTTTGTTGGTCTTTCTCCACATTGATTTTATTTCACTTGCCACTCCCCCCATCTCTACTGAAGGCCATATTGCCCATCCTTATGGCCTCTAAATGTTTCCATCACCTTTAGCTCTCGTTCTTGTTACTCACCTCTCATCCCTTCCTCATCCTCCCATAGCCCTGATCTCCCTGATCTCACCCGTAGAGGAGAGAGGCCCTGCAGTGAACCACAAAGTACGCCAGTATAGCAGTCACCTTTTTTCTTTTATCCGCATTAAACATCCAAACGCAGGGTCTCAATTTAGAGCCTCTGTTTGAGATTTATCATGACACAGTACAGTAGAACGTCTCTTTTACTGCGTCCTTGAAGCAAATGGACCCATTCCACTTTAGTGGTGGACAGATTCAATGACAGGATGGAATAAATGATGGAGGAAAGGCATTAGAGAAAGAGAGAGAGAGAAAAGAAGTGAAAGTGGAGCGAAGGAGATAAGAGGAACACCGAGGCTCATGAGGAGTGCTAGAGATGAAGAGTGAGTGAGGAAGTAGTGATATGAGACAGGGGCAGCACATGAAGACAAACAGGCTGCTGGACTGAGATAGAGGTTTCCTGTATGCACCCCGGGGTGAACTAATACATCATGTTTCAGTTAAATTGAACTCCTAATCGTTCTTTATCGTCTCCCAAATATTGATCGTGAAATTTGATATGGATTGCCTTTTATTAGTTATTATATTAGTCCTTCGGGGAGACTTTAACTGAAGAGCCACAGCGTGTAGTGTGTGGTGTGGTGAGTCGTATACTGCAAGACAGTTTATAATGCATGACTTATTACGGTTTAAGCATTTTGCATTATTAAACTCCGGTTGATATTTTTACAACACGGCCACTATAAGACCTAAATGCAGCTCCAGAAAAGGCTGAGCTGAGAAAGTTTTGAAAGAGCAGCACGAACCCCGTTCTGCGAGGGAGGGCAGCTGTGCAGTGAAGCGAGTGACAGAGCGTATACTATAAAGTGTTTACTGTAAATCCTACGTATGGCAGCGTCAGCAAAATGTGAATCCAGGGAGTTGACAGCTTTACTGACAGAAAACTACCGTGAACTACAATAAACAAATGGTCTTTTTACACCAGCTGGCGGCTTAATTGGTGTAAGTGATTGTAGATCAGACTGCAGAACAAGCGTGGGCTCATTGTAACTGTCTCACTGCATGAGAAAACATTTCATTTTACTTCATCTTAGAAGAGTAGAGCGTATTTTACTGTCATATATTTTGCAACACTTATTTTTTTAAATTACATGAAAATTTAATAAGGTACATCGATTGAGAGATGTGGCTGCGAGGGTGTTAAAATCTGAAGAGCCAGATATCGACTAAAGAAAAATCAATCCCATCGAGCGATGGGATTGATTTTCTGGAGCGTTGTGTCATCGGAAATGATCGAACTCCTGAAACCAAACACTCAAATGTAAAATTGCTGTGGAATTAATTATATATGAGGTTAGTGTTGCTCAGTAAGATTGTTGAAACCTCAGGAAATCAAGGTCTAATATAGCTGCACTGTTATACTATTATATAGTCAAGCAGATCAAGATTGGCACCTGCCTGAGAAGGGAAGAAGATGTCAAACACTGAAAGCAAGGGTGTATATTAGTTTCACTATGGATTCTCATGCAATTCTTATGAAGTCAGAGCACGCTTGGCTGGCGCCGGTTAACCACCCTAAATGGATGCAGCCGTGGTAAGGTGGATGTCCTTGGGATGACAAGAGGGAGAAGATGGGAACATTTTGAGAGTTGAAGCGGTGGAAGCAAATGGAGTCAGACAGTCGTCGTCTATCGGAGCTTGTTTTTGTCAAACGAAGCAAGTGGGATCAGTGAACCGGGGTCTCCAGCACATCTTGAAGTACATCTCCACAGTGTTAGGGATGCAGCGTTTTGGGAAGTGGGTCTCTCAGAGGGGAGAGCCATCTGTCCTTCATTTAGAAGCACAGACAGTGGAGAGGTCTGGCGGAGATGCTGGCTCTCAGACTAAACAAGTTACAGAGTATTGTCAGGTATTTCTCAATAAGCTCTCACTAGTTATCGAGGTATAAATAGATTTGGTTCACCTGGTCCCAGAGCAGCCTTCCCATTGTCTCAATGAAGAACAAACACTGAAGGATTGAACTGCCCACTCCTCCTGAAACAATAAAATGCAGGGATCTCTTCGCATTGCAAGTTTCAAAAACAGAACTGTCCAGAGGGCATTTCCTTCCCCGATTGGTCCAATCCATTATTTTCTTCACATGCTGAAGAATGACATCATCCCGGGGCCCCATACTATTACATTGCATGACTGACAGCTGCCCTTGGCCCCTGTGCTGCGTCTCTCAGGGGGCAGATCTGTGGATGTGTTGGTCTTACGGAGGCTGAGCTCCTGCATCGATAACGTAGCCGGAGACGGTGCAGGGCTGGCAGCCACGTCTCGGGGGATCGCGGTGCAGTCACACAAGGGTAATTACCAGAGCAGGGGTGTGGGGGGGGTGAGGGCGGAGGGGGTTGCAGATGAAATGATTTCAGCACCTCTGAATTAAACATGCTCCAAAGGGGGTGGGGGCAAATCCACAGGCTGCCTCACTACAAACACCATCCACAGCCTTCTTGATGAACAGTATTTACAGTGTGTGAATTTTGTTTGATTTCAGCACCACTGAAGTAAAGATAGATAGATAGATAGATATTAGCTAGATATTAGATGGATGGATGGATGGATAGATAGATATTAGATAGATAGATAGATATTAGATAGATAGATATTGATAGATTGATAGATAGATAGATAGATAGATAGATATTAGATAGATAGATAGATAGATAGATAGATAGATAGATAGATAGATAGATAGATAGATATTAGATAGATG
>CABFOQ010046357.1:0-15865 GCA_900660455.1 Gephyroberyx darwinii | reverse complement strand
TGGTACTCTTGAATTTGTTGACGACTTTCTTCTCCTTAACGCGCCTATTCTGAAACCAGATTGTCACTTGTCTCTCTGTGAGATTTGTTTGGGCGGATATCCTCCTTCTTTTGTCCTTGGTGATGAATTTATTGGTGGCGTACTCCCTTTCCAGTTCTTTGAGTTGTACCTTGGTGTATGGCACTCGCTTCTTTCTCCCACGGCGGATAGAGGTGTCTCCCCCAGATATGGTGTCTGTGGAAACACGTTCAGTTATTTATCTTAACCCACTTGCATGTTATAGGTTGCCTACAAAACATTTTTTATAATGATTTCAATTTCCAATTTTCTCATATTTCTTCTCTCTGTTCCACAGAACAGGATTAATCAACTGGGACAGTGGGGGGAAAATAGTAGCCCTTCTCTTTAATCTCGTTAATGAACGTACACATTACCTTGTAAAGAGGATTTCCATAGAGGATTGGACTGTGGCTGGTCCTTGGTGCAGTATACTTGGCCACTCCAACCATTGGTGATGGCCCAGGGCTGGTAGGGCTCCATGGGCAGGAGAGACTCGTGTCTGGGCTCAGAAGGAGCGCTCAGAGCAGGCAAGACAGGGACGTCCAGATAGCTGGCTTGGTAAGGACCAGATGAGTAGCCTTGGTAAAAGGCAAATTCTTTTGCCCTGGTGGAGAACTCCTCACCAGAGACTGATGTGTCCATATATTTATCCCCATAGCCAGAGGGCTGCGCACAAGTCTTGACGCTGCTGTGTGACATCCTACATGGGTAATAACTGCTGCCAAAATATCCATAGGGCAGAGATGCATTGGGCGAGCTCTGAGTAGCTGAACAGGGACTGCATTGTTTGCCAGGCTCCCCCATGCCAGAGACTGGCACCTCACTCGCAGTGTAGGTGGTGCTCGGAGCCAGCGAGGTTGGATGCGCTAACAGATTCCTGCACTGGTTTGCAGCAAAATTACCTCCTGTAAATCCTTCCATGTTCTTGCTTCTTTCATCCGAGCCGTTGTCGTAGAGGAACATCACCGGGTCAATCCAGTGTGAGTGGAGGAGTAATGAGGCGGTCATAGCCTGCACTACATCGAGACGACCAGGTCTTTTTCAAAATCCCCTCGACTGAACAGAGATAGGGACTCTGAGAGAGTAACGATACCAACACGCCTGAGTACATCAAGATCGCAAGGTTATTGGCCAGGGCCAAACACGTGATATGCAAAGGAGATGATAAACGTCTAGACAGCAGATAATGCAGATCAAGCTCTATATTTGTAAAGATGTACATCAATAAATCTATATTTCTTTATTTAATACAGCTGTATTCATAATTTCTCCATTCCCCATAATGCTCCTTCTCATGCTCATTCTCCTTACACCGAGGGAGGCCTTTGCTTCATATGACAGGATTATATGTTGCATTTTGCACTGCATGGTATTCTAAAGACTAAAAGTATTTGCTCGTCATCCAACACGGTGCGTTTAAAGGCTTTGTTAAAAAGAAATGTGCGTAATTGCGCAAGTTGCTTCAATTGCCTAGGCAGATCCATTACAAATCAGGAAAGGAATATCTGGGTTCTGGTAGTTGAGCTTTGTTTATCTTTATAACTAAAAATTAGTCCTCAAAAGTGAAGACTTTTACAAAATATGCCAACAAGTTCTCTAATTGACTGGACTGGTTGACAGGCTTTGAGATAAGCCTTTCTTTCTTTTGTTTAAATACAAACGCCGGCAGCTATTGTATTTTAAAATAACTAAATGTGAAACTACCTAAGGATATGAAATTTGAAAATGCATATATCAAAAACATTCATAAAGTAAACAATCCTCAGGACTCGTGATAGAAAATGTGCATCGATAATATGACAGTACAATATGTCCGTACTAATACAAGGTTGGTGTCCCCACAACACATAAAGCAGGTCGCGTTTCTATACGGGTTAGACTCGACTGGAGGCCAAGGTCAAGTTGAAAGTTGCAGTCTGGCGAAAAAGCCCCTTGACGTCAGAAAAGCCCACAAGAGACAACACAGTCAAATGCACAAAAGATCGATTTCATCGACAAGACATGTTTAACGTGTAAGCTGGTTTAGGGAACCTGTTTTTTTATATTAAGAAACATCAGTCTCTGCCAGTAGCAACAAAATGTGTTTCAACTGCGTTAAAGGGGTTGAAATCAAGATTCGAGCCCTGTTTTTTTTTCACTCACACCTAAATAAAACACATTAACTTAAAAAAAAAAAGGTAAAGCCTAGTATTAGCACAAAACTTGTATTTTCACTTCTAAACTATATGGAAACGAATAGGCCTGTGGTGAAAGGATAACTGTTAAAGATGTTTACGGCTAAAATGACAATTAGCCTAAATGTTCTTCAGCTTGGCCTGAGTGTGTTATGATAGAGACGTGAGGATGGGGCAGGAAGACTTGGATGAAACAAAACGTGTTTTTACTTTCATAAATTCATTTTTGCTTTTGTTTTACGTTTCCATTCAAAGGTAAGACCAAGGGTGCAGTGGAGTGTTTATCCACTTAAACTCAATTTAACCACCTTTTTAATTCGCGGAGTAGAGTTTACCTTTAGGCTGACATGAAGCTTTATTACCTAAATTCATAGCATTAAATAATACTACTTACTATTACTTAGAATTACATAAATGTATGTTTTTTTCTGGAAAAAATTGTTTGGTTTGTTTTTATGGATATAATAGTTTACCGACCATTTATCTGACCGACCATCACTGCATTTATTGGTAATAAATACATAAATAAATTGACTGTGTGCATTTAAAAGCCGAGGTGGAGAAGATTAAAGGAATATGCAGGAACCGCGGGAGTCTAAGGCCGAGCTGCAGATGAGTGTATCCGCTGGCAGGAAACATCTCAGCCACGTTGTTCCCACCTTAGAGGACAACACGACCCATTTAGCAGCCTTTAAAAAATGTATAAGTCGGTAGAGCCATGAGAGCAGAACACAAATGCAACGTGTAGCCCCCAGTAGACCTGAATTATAAATAGGTTATAAGGTGGTGACGATGTACAGTCGCATTTACATCAAAGAATGTGCCGCCAAGGGAACAAACCGGCCCACGCACGTACACACACACACACACACACACACATAAAGACACAATGTTCAAGAGGATTGAGAGGCGAGGTGCGTCTGCATTTAGTTGTCTCAAAAATAAACAATTAGCTGTTCAATCAATTCGTGTTAATGGTTGAGAGGGAACAATCACCGCGTATGAAATGTAAGTGTTAATCTTTCATTATTTAGTTAATTTTTAGGCACAAACTTTTAAATCCAATTGACGACCAAAAAAATGACAGGACAGCTTTAAGTGGAATAAAACAAGACGTCAGAACTGACCCGGACTAAATAAGTAGTCTATACCTTTAATTAATAAAATCATTTATTCAAATCCCCTGAAACAAGTTCATTTTTTCATTATTTTTCTTTTTTTTTTATATTATCGAATGCATATTATAGCTGATTAGTTTTTTTCCCTTGCTTATGTACTGTTATAAATGTAGGCCCAACTTTAGCAATTTGGTAAATTTAGGAAAGCAATTATAATCACTAAAGAAACAGGACTTGTCGGTTTTTTAAACACGTGCTAGGCTTATACAATATCATGTCAAAGCAGGCTAATCATACCAAGGGATATGGAAACATGAAAGTTTACTGCAAGCATGATGACAATAACTAATAGGCTATGTTAAATGGATTAAGGCAGAGTCTACAATCGAAGTGACAGTCATGGTTCTAATAATGTTGTAAACTCAATACGAGAAAACATGCAGATTAGAGACCGGGAAGGAACATCACAGTTTAAAGTGCGAGTACACTTGGCTGATCTCGCAGCTAAAACATTAGAGAGCAATTTGACGAAAATCTAACAGCCTATATGTCTGTTTTGCAAATTTAATTAGGACCCACATTGCGATAATAGCTGCCACAGAAACACGAATCACGACTATGGTCAATTCAAATCCTATTAAAAGGTTTAATCAGGCTGCAGCAGATGATTTCAGGGTGTCTGTCACTCAGAGAACCAAAGTGGTGCTCTGTTTGCAATACCTGCCAAGTAGATAACAACACAGCTCTTAGCCTGCAGTGCTTAATGGACTTTTTATGGGTTTGTCTTGTGATCGCATGACCTATGGCATCTCGGCCCCTCAGTGGCTTTTGGCAAACTAGATCAGAAACATGCCGCCCTCTTGGTGCAAGTGGAGATAAAAAGGAAATTCAGTCTATACCAGTCCTACAAGCTACGTGGTCCAGTAGCCTACTGCGTTTTACAGATGCAAACAGAAGCAACATTTTAGGTAAATTGCTTCACAGATGTGGGATTAAGTAGGCTAATAGTCACAGAAACGTTGCTTAATTGACATTTCCGTTGGAAGGAAATGTGTATGTGTAACTTGTATGAATCAAAAAAGGAAACCGTGTCCTGTGCTCAGCATCCGGCCACAGCATCAAATGTTTGTTTTGCAAAGATATGCATAGCAGAACACTTGGGAGTTATTGAAACGAATGTTACCTGTGCCTGAGCCCAGAGATGTGGAGGGATACTTCGGCTGTGACTGCTGACCAGGGTTTTCAAATGTTAGAGTAACTTCTCGTTACACGAGCTTAAATTAGTATGGGTGTCGATCGGCATCTTTCTTCCTCAACGTTTATGTGATTTTAACATCTCTGGTCAAATATGATTCATTTCACAAATACAGAGATGGTGCACAAATGTACATTTTATCATGGCATTAATAAGTGTAATGTACATGAGTTCACCCAGTTGTCACCCCTTTTAATCTTTATCAATGATCCTTACAAAATATAGCCTAACTCATTGCATTGCTTTAATAAAAATGAATGAATATGAATTCACACAAAATATTTCTCCAGACTTATAGTTATGACATTTCAGACAATGTTTCAGCTAACAACCTTCAAATCCAGTAAGTGCATAGGGAAAGCTTACATTGAAAGGGTAAGTTCTCAAGTAAGGGTTGACAAAGTTTGATCAAGATATTTCAAGCTGTCACCTTTATTTTCAAACAAACCAATGTCAACAGAACCACAATCAGGAGAAGGAAGAACAGAAACAAATAAATCAATGATTACGTTCAATAGATAAATGTGATAACTAAACCGTATTCGCAGCTGTCTAACGTTGACAAATAGAGATTCACAGTTCAGCTGAGTAGTAACATCGGCAAAGTCGTCACTGCTAGTGAGCCTACTAAATACCGTCTTTTGAGATCCTCCATGTTCCTCAAATTTTTTAAAACGGAAAAAGGAGTGATGCTTTTATAAAAACAATTTCGCACACCATATAGTGCTCACAGGAGATAGTGCTGACATGATTTGCTGTGTTGGAGCTTTGTCTCAATTCACAACATTGACAAAACAGTCCTCTGGGGCAAAAAGCACCCTAACCATGCAAGGTTAGTCCTGTGAGGAGCAGAGCCAGGCTTGGTAAGGCTGTGGACGGGGTGCAGGTTGATTTTATTGGCCCTCCTCTTCACGCAGGAACTGGAATACAGAGGAGAAATCTTTACTGGCATAACCACGTGCACACATCATACGGTAGATCTGATGGGCCAAAGAGCCGAGAGGGACTGGAGTCTTGGTGTTGGTCGCAGTGTTCTGTGCAAGCCCCAGATCCTGAAAAGAGGAAAAAAGCAAACATGAGCAAAAACTAATACAGCTGTTAATAGCTACATAGTCAAATGTCTGTTGTAGAAATCACATCTCATACTTCTGGTAATTTTGTTGGGAATACAAAGAATCCCCACAAACATCATAACTGTCACACGAGGGAAGAAATATACTGCAGAATATTTCACTAAATCATGTTAAGTGGTTTGAGCCAAGACAGAAATCCTTATTTCATTTCATTAGATAAAATATTTTCTTCCATCAAAATACATATTACACACAAATGCTTGCATGACTTCTGACAAATCTGATCATTGTAAATAAATGAGACTACATTTTAAGCAGACTAATAATTTTTACTATTTTCAACTCAGCAAAAGTATTATAGCTCATTAAGCTAATTAAGTTTTATTTCTGTGCCTTGGTTATATTAAATATAACTGAGCTCTCTTCATATCTGTAATGACAAGTACAGGTACAAACCTAAAGATTGATATTTTTCTGGAAACTGTGACGCTCAAACTGAAACGTAGGCCCAGAAAATGAATGTGTCACTCACTCAGGAGCAGAAAGCAACAGGATATTAAACTGACCTTAGCCATCAGCTGGGTGCCAAAGCCTCCTTGGTAGTTATTCCCAGAGGGCACTCCCTCCATGACTCCAGGCACAGGGTTGTAGGTGTCACTGGACCAGCACCGGCCTGAACTCATGTTCAGGATCTTGGCCAACAGCTTAGGATCAAGACCTAGTCTGTGAGAGAAGAGGGAAACTCCAAGTCATTTACAGTAAATGTAATGTTGCTGCTTCTAAATATTCAGTTTCCTATTATTTGTAACTAAAGGAACATCCACCTAATTCCAAGGTTCATCGTCTCCGAAGTCCCAATCATTCCAATGGCTAGCAGCATGTTGTTACAAATTTTAGCAGCCTACAACAGGAAGCAGCTAATTATTATCCAATAAGCTGAAAGTGAACTCAAACATTCATTTATAAAAATCACTTCTTTCCATATCCATCATAAATGCATCCTGCCATTGCCTGGACGATGCAAAATATCTGGCCGTACCTGTCCAGTCCCAACCTCACCACAGTACACCACATTGGCTCCCATGCAACTGAGCAACTCCTTGGCTGCAGTGAATTCCTGCTCGGCTCCTCCCACCATAAAAGTCAGCTTCCCTGAACTGGCAGCACCCACACCTGGGAATGGGAAACCATGGTTAAACACAGACCGCGAGTCAGCACACAGTCATGGTTGGTCTATTCTGCTAAAACCTTATTTCCATCACACAAGACCAAAGACAAATGAAGGCAATGACTTCCTCAGAAAACAAACTTATGAAAGCAACTTGGGCTAACATCTACTTAGGAGAGTAGCTTCAGTCCTCCTCATGCTTGACATGTATGGAAATATGACTGTAGTTGAAAATTTTGTTTTGTGTAACAATTGCCCAAGTTAAATGCTCTCCAGAAAGTAAATCTACAAATGTATTTTTTAAAAAGGGCATTTCTGTTATAGTTGAGTCGAGATGTGAGAGAGAGCGTATGACTCAGAAAAGGTCAGGATCTGGATCCTGCCATTTCACAAATACATTGTACCTCAACTTGCGTTATCATGTGGGCCGATCCAAAATATTTCCAAAAAATAAATAAATGTAACAGGTAAAAACTCTTCATGTCAGATTTCATGCCCTACAATGTACAACATGAATACTTGGGCTTTGTTGGTAGACACAGATCGCCCATTTTCTTTAAATCTGACATCAGCAACATGGAAATATCAACTAACAACTAATCAAGTCCAAGGTATGAGATTCATTTTAATCTAAGTGATCTTTAATCACAAATGATTGGCGTTTCTATGTTGGAATATTGAGGTTAAAATAAAAAAAACAATTATTCATACCCAATTACATAATTAAGTCTGGAACATCTGAGAATGATCGTCACCGAGTCTGTGGAAAAGTCGCCATCCAGACGGCTTCAAACTAATTCACATGAAGTGGGTGAATACTTGGGAGTGGTCACTGACATAACAAGTTGTTCCACCGATTATTACTATAAGGTGTGACTGCAACAATAGCCCACTAATGTATCTGTAGCAAACAAAGCAAAGAACTCAAAATATGGAAGCACATAGGTGAAACAATGGGGGGGAAAAACAACCAAACAAAAAAAAACAACTAAAGAGACATATCAGATGTCCAGTCTGTAACAGACAGAAGTTGTGTTTCTTGAGTGGGGCGATCAGGCTAGGCATGCAGTATTTTGACCAAGTCTTCTGGTGAAACCTGCCTAAGCTGAGAAAACAGGTTTGTTCATTTTCCATTACTGCCCCAGGAAGAAGCATTCCTTTCAACTGCCAAAACCTCTGACACATTCGAAGTGGGAGCTGCAGCAAAATGACAACACAAAACCACACACACACATATTTTGGGGTGTCGACTGGATACGTGTGTGGTCCTTCCCTGTAATAAAAGTCCTGACTCCAGTGCAATCCTCTGGGAAAATGTGTCTTCTCTAGAACCATCTGCGCTACTACTACTTGACCAATTTCCACCGCTGTTATGTCAAAGTTGTAGCCTAGGCCTTAGTGAGGGAAGCCTTCCAATCTGAAGAAATGAAAGACGGTATTTGGTTATTTCATCTGTTTCTTAGACTCGCCAGCCACACAGACAACAAGACACATGTTGACTCAATTATACCCCCGCCCACTTGTGTGCTTTTATGTTTAACATCTTGCTGCACTGGATTAAATAGTTATTGCCATGCCACTCTACTTCTTTTGATTTCTGTTTCACCACTGGAGATGTTCAAAACGTTCCCTTTCTGAAGCTTGGTGATTGACATTATACACTTATTGTAGGGCATACACTACAGTTTGCGCTACTTAAACTGCCACCCCACAAACACACACACACTAAGTACAATGTGGAAAGCCGGACAACCTTAATCCATGTGCACCACAGGAAGGAAGCATATAAATCATTACTAATCTTTAGGACCTGATCGTAAAATGGACCAACTTTGATTCAAAGAAAATGCCTGTGCTGATGTTGAGAGGCCGAGTTCAAACAAACTGTCGTGGACCCCCAAGACTGTCTGAGAGCATGACCTTTACAGCTAGGAACATTTCAGTGGGCAGAGGCTGCCTCTCCGCGTCTTCCCTCACTCCAAATCAGTGCTAATGTCTAGGGATTCAGGTGCTGCTGGTGCTCTTCATGAACAAGTATTTGAACAAAGTAGCAAAACTGGATATGTGACTTATGGAAATACCAGAAATACCAATGGCTGTTTGAAGTTAAATTGCGATAACACAAGAGTTGATGTGCTGCTGACATGTAGGGTTAGTGTGTTATCCATGTAAACAAGATCCTCTTCCCAATATTCTACAGGGACATATGGAAACTCATTCACTCAATGGGCCTCATTCACGAATGTTTTCGGAAATTATTCATAAATTTGTCGTATTTGTGTGCGTATGAAAACACAAATGTGGGATTCATGAAACGTGCAGGAAACCTCCATTTGTTCGTAGAACAGGTGTATATTTGATGAATGCCAATCGTTCGGAAATTGGATGCGCGTGCCTGTTGAAGCCGGTTAGCAGGTAAACGCTGTTCAACACCGTAAAAGACTGCAGACTGAAGGGTCGTGTGCAACTAAACCAGGGAAAAGAGGGAAACGCGGAACTTGGTGGAGTCCAAAATTGAAGTGTTGCACGCATGATAAAAAAACAACAGTTTTCAGAAGCATAACAAGCATAAGCATAACATCACAAGAACTGATAAAAGTAAAGCATGTCAAGAAATTATTAACGCTGTCAATGCTGTTTCAGCAGAAACACACACCGTTGCTGAGGTAAAGAACAGAAACAGTTTGACATGAAACTAGATTGCAAATATGTTTAAGGAGAAGAAATGCGTATTTTCAGCCACAGGAGGACGGCAGCGCACTGAGCCGCTATCCGACATGGATCAGAGGATCAATCAATAATAGGAGAGAACTCACTGTCCGGTGTCCAATCGGCATTGGAGGTGGACTCAGATCAGATCCAGGCTGCATCTGTTATGAATGAGGACAGTTCAGCAAATACACCATTTCAGCCTATTATGTCTTTTTTTTCTACAAGGCCACTGAAACATCTTGTTGTTGAGGTTTGGCATTACTGTACTTGATTTTTCATAAAGCATAAGAGCCTTCCTGCATGTTTCCAAACACACAAACACATTTCCGCACGTTTCCAAGTGCACGTATGTTTTGATCGTACCAACAAACAAATTCAGATACAAACAAAATGATGAATCCGACTATCTTCGTAGAAACGTTCGTACGCTTTACGATCAAATCCGATCTTACGTACGTTTCGTGAATGAGGCCCAATGTGTTTATTCTCTATATTTTGTTTTGCTCTCCTCTCTGTGTTCCTTCCCAAGGTTTCTTCCTTTTTTTTTTCCTCATGATTTTTTCAGGGAGTTTTTCCTTATTCTTTCTGAGGGTCAAAGGTTGGAGGGATTGTCAATTTCGTTTTGTTTTTATTTTGTATTGCACAATCAGGTCCTTTGAGACAAACAGTAAAGGGCTATATAAATAAACTTGACTTGACAGAGTTTCTAACATCTGAACCAGAAAAAATGTCCATGATCCTAGGTGCTGTCACACAAATCTGATCTTCTGTTCACTTCCACACTTGTTCGTTCAGGACTTGTATTATGTAGGAATAACTTTGTGAATTCTGTTTTAGGATGGATTTAAGGATTAGAGGAGGTAGAGGGCATGGTTATACTCCTAAACTTGGCCCAGTCGCCCAAGGACGTGACACTGTCAGCACATTTCTCACACTCATCTACACACACACACACACACACATACAACAGGCACAGACACATGCGCACACATTCAATCCTCTGACAATGAGAGCAGCGGGACCGTGTAAAACAGCTTTATTGACCAAAAATAGAGATCAATAATGAAATTTCTGAGAGGTAATTATGAGATGTAATGAGTTTCTGCTGAACACAAACACTAACTTAGTCTAACACTGAGAGAACAACAGCTCTAACGGAAACTTTTCCTCAACAAATGAACTAGCTGGTGAATCGAATGATAGACGGTGTTCTCCTGCCATATTGATTCGAAGAAAAACACATTACCGTCAAGATTTTGTCCCTCGTCTGATCTCGTCTGCTTCTCTGGATACCTGAAAGTCTGCTGTCTGCTCTCTTTTGCTTACAGTAGCCATGAACTCCTCCAGGGTCAGAGACATGAAGATTGAAGCAAATTGGAAGAGTGTGTTTGATAAGCTAAAAGATTTAATCACATATACCTTAGACCTGGAAATGTAAGTGCTGGAGCATGCCTTCAAGAGGATAACATACAGAATGTGTAAGAGCCCTAGAGACGCGTCTAAAACTCCTCTCTCCTCCAAGTCCTGATCTCCCTCCTCCTGTTTCCGTTTAACTGGTTTCAGTTTTAATTCTCCAGATTCTGATAATTTCCTCCTTAATCCCTTCAGAGGAGCAACCTGCTTAACTCTCTAATTAAGTCAGTGACACACACACACACACACACACACACACAGGAAGAACACTACACACACATGGATCTTGCAGCATTCCACTGATGCACTGACAGCCATCGTTTGCTTGTAGCGATGTTGGTGCTGGTGTGTGTGTGTGTGTGTGTGTAGTGAGAAGAATGTGTATTTGTGTGACTGTATTGGGATGATTAAGTCCCAATCAGGATGTTATGACGACACATGCATTTTTAAGCTGTTAATCCAGGATTATTCTCCCCTCCGCTCATCTCATTACAGTCGATTATTAAAAAATCACATACGTGCACGTGCACGCGCACACGCGCACACACACAAATACTAATTACAGGCTGGTTTCCCTGGAGACTGAAAACGTGCTGCTGGTGTCTCCAAAGATAGCTTGAAATATACATAAAACAAGTGCACAGAAACACATAAAAGCAAACCTGTTTAAGGCTCCCACACGCTGTGTATGAATTGTGTGGATGTATGTAACGCGTACGGGCTCCGCTTCTGCATTTGGCATGTATATTTCTGTATCTTTATATTCATTCGGTTTGAAACACCAAAACCAATACAGGGCAAATTTGTTGCATGGCAAAACACTCGATTTTTTTGGAGCATTTAGAAAGGCATTAGAGATATAACAGAAAACTGTCAGCAGAAATTGGAGTGCCCTTGTATAAAAGCAGCATTCAGAAACTGAAAATATTCTAGCATTGCAGAGGCTGATGTACAGGTGAGAGTGAAGCCATGGATTTCAAGATCACCTGAGGCTTTGTGTCCACTATGGTCTACTCACACTAGGTCAGCTCAGAATAACCAGAAAGGGCTGACCGCTGATGTTCACTCTCCCCTGTAGTCATTAATCACACAGCACTGCGGTTGACCTGCATGGACACACATGGTAACACACAGTAACACATATAACGCAACACACACACACACACAGTAACAAACACACAATAAAGCCTATTTTAATTATGAAGCTAAATGCTAGATGACAGCATTGCTCCAGGTAGTCTGTCCTCAAGGCTTTTATTCCTTGTACTGGATTATCAACACTGAGCATCACAGACACTGATGTTTCTGGAAGAAAAGCAAAGCCCAGTACACAAATAACAACACATCATATCACATCAAGCCATGATAATCTGTGGCCTATATATACACAAACACAATATCATGACAGTAACTTTTCTTCTCAGCTTTTATTTTTACTCTCCTAAAAACACACACAGACACACAATCAGCTCGTGGCATCTGAACCCTGCGTTCCCGAACAGGCCTCTCAGCCTGCTGCTGGGTCACTATCGGGCCCTCGGATCTCAGATAACGTTCCCATTTACCGGTTAGGGAATTCTTCAAAGAGGCTGTGCAGCGGTAGATGCCTGTGGTGTTGTGTTTGTTAACAGGCGTGGTGCATGGAGAAATACTCTGTGGCGTGTGTGTGTGTGTGTGTTACTGTATGCACGTTACATGCTACGGTCTGGAGGCATCAGGAGGAGGAAATGTGCAACCCTCGACACGCACCAAAAATACAGCAGTGCTTCAACTGTTCACGGAGAAAATCACAACTGTTCCGTCCTACATATTTGTGTGCACACGTTCCAACTTAGACCAACAACTTCTTTGCCTCCAACGTAATGGCAGTGTTAAACAGATGCTGGTTAAATTGTGCCAGGCAATCCGCATTAAGACAAGGCAGAGGCCAGACACACACTGGTGTATGTTTGTGAGATCCTGATACGCTAGGGATGTAATGTGGCATACTGCATCCAATATCCACACAAAGGAGGCTTGAAAATCTCCAGTAGCTTGACACACTCCAAATATATTTCCAGGTTGAGTTACCTTAGGTATGCTGTTGGCTCTAAAAATCTAGTCCAAAGAGTTTTATAATCTTCTCTTTGTCAAGTGACAGCAGCTAACCAAGAGTGAATCTCTGTAGCTGAGTCTACCGCTCAAATCTAGTCTGCCTCCACAAACTGATCTCATTTCTTTGCCTTGCTTCTCTCCCTCTTGCAAAAATAGGGGGAAAAAAGTGCACATTTTTTGACTCCATTGGTGTGTCATGCCATTATAGTAACCCATAAACTCCTTCTGAACATTTTAAATGGCTGCGGTGTGATATTCTGAAAACCGGTTAAAAAAAAAAGTCTGAGTTGCCAGTTCCTCCTTTTTTTTTTCCTGCAAGGCTTTGTGCTCGCCACTTTGAAGGCTATGGCAGAGAGAGAGAAATGCAAGCTGCATAAGAGAATGTCAAGTTCTCTCTATTATGTCTGTCTTGCTGAATCCAGTAAGTTTTAAAAAATATGAATAAATAAAAATCCAGAAGCGGGTGAATAAACTACAACCTTTATCTGTGGCGATACCAACAACCGCGTGTTGCCGGACACTGTTAACTGACCGGCTCCTGACGCTCCGTTTTACTGTGTGGGGAATTCAGCTTCTCCAGAGGAAACCGTCGCTGCTACCGCTGCTGTTATGTAAAAGAAGAAGTAATTTAGGTGCTGTCTTTGTGTGTGTGTGTGTGTGTGTTTGTGTGTGTGTGTGTGTGTGTGTTTGTGTTTGTGCGTGTGTGGGCTGACAGCATTCAAAGGTGTTTTGCTTTTACCATTGATGAGAAGTGAAGAGCTCTAAAAAAAAATGACTTATTTTCACCAACATTTGTCAAGGAGATCAAGCGAGAACTACTCAAGTGTACACTTATCTCACCAAAACCATAAACAACAGGCTGAAAGAGCGGGAGTGGAGTGCACATTTTAATGTCATTCTTTTTGCGCGTCTTGCTGGCACACAAGTTTAATCTTTGATTTTACAATATATTAAACGGATATGAAAGGATAACCATTAAAAAGGCATTTCAGAGACCAGAGAGCTCCAACTACTGGGGGGGGAGGGGTGACAAGGAGAGTGAAAAAGCATCACACACAGTAAGAGAGAAGGGCGTGATCAGTGTTCCATGGCGGCCTCCTCGTCCTCCTCCTCATCACTGCAGGGTTCATAGTCTTCATCCAAGGCTAGGTCTCCCTCCTCTGCCTCCATCTCTCCTCCCAGCTCCCCTATTAGCTGCTCCACGTGGTCCAACATCGGCTGGTCATCACAATGCAGCTTACTGTAAAGCTGAGAAAGGAGGAGAGAAAAAGGGGGGGGGAAAGGATGACGAGTGTGTGATGGGCTGGTAGTGCACTGGGAAACTTTAACGTTGATAATGTAGGAATGTGGATCTTGAACGTAATTATATTGTACCGACTGTGGAACCCTCACAGGATACGGTGAGCGCTCTCTACAGCAACTCGTCTTCCTCTAGTGTTGTGTCACTTAAGTTAACAGTGCATCACTGCAGCATCAGTAAGCAGCAGTTTGGAGATGAGGGAAGTGAGCAGCTCTTAGGTTTGAAGTCTGTAAGCGCTGGTTAGCCCGCCTGAAATATCCAACAGCAGCTGCATTCTGTCAGCGAGGCAGTCACGGCTCGCAAAACGCAGGTAAACAGTTTTTGTCTTTCATTTGGCAAATCAGCACATTTGATACAATGTTCAGCCGCACAGGGGAGGAAAAAAAAAGACCATTTATCTTCCTCTTGCTGTTGCAACATGCATGCACACACTCGACAAGACAAGCATACACACACACAAACGCACAAACGCAGGTGTAATTGTATCCTGATGCATGTATGGTAGGTAGTGCACATGCACCCACACGCAATCAAAGTTATCTCAGTGAAATATGCCGTGAAGGAGCAAGATAAAAAGGGCTGTTCTGAAAGCAGCCAGTAGATTTATCTTTGTAAAATACTCCGCTTGTGTGTAATTACTGAACCCAAAGTGGAGCTGGGTGATAAAACTACTGGTGCTACCACTAAGAACAGCAAATATAATAGTGTGTGCTGTGTGTGTGTGTGTGTGAGAGAGAGAAAGAGAGAGAGAATGGATACAACAATTTATTCCTTTCTTTCCAGACACAAAATTGGAGAGCGAGAGAGAGAGAGAGAGGAGAAAGTGCCGGCATAGTTTAGATGATCTAGGATCATTATTCTGTTTAGTCTACCAAACGTACAGAAAAATACCATGTGTGCACACACACAGTTACTTGAGTTCAGGGACAATAAGCAGCTGAGTGCCATTACTCTTGCTAAAAGTGTAACGAGGCCAGAAGAGTGAAGAAGAGTGTGTGTGACTGCTTTGCCCCGGGAACAGTCTCTAAGCAACAGCAGGTCCTGACAGGAGACATGCAGTCCCATGGGAACTCATTTGGAGTGCGAGAATTTATTGTGTGTGCGCGTCTTTACATGTGTGTGTGTGTGTGGATGTTGTCTGTGCAAGTTGGAGCTCCAGGGAGATGGAGTGTGACCCAAGCCCAGGCAGAGGGTCTGATGCCAGGGGAGAGCTGACCCACTCAGAGCACCCCTGACACAAGGAGAAAACAGTGATTTTCATTCTGCCAGTGTCCCTCTAAAGTGCCGGGAGATGTTTATCCACAATGAGCACTTTTAATAAAAGTTTGGTTTTGAATGGACTTGGCTTATGCTCAATACCCAGAATAATTTCACAGAATAGCCCTGGAGGAGTGGGGTCTTTCATATGGGTTGCGTAAGAGAAATATGTATGTGTGCTTATGTGGGTGCATGTGTGTGGGTGTGTGTGCGCGCGCACGCATGCTACAATACAGAGTAC
>CABFOQ010046352.1:0-14392 GCA_900660455.1 Gephyroberyx darwinii | reverse complement strand
GTTTAACTAGAAACAGCCGTTATATAGCTCTCTTCAAAGCCACCAGACTCCATTGACAAAAACAGCATTTTTACCTCGCAGAACACGGGAGTTGCTGGTCTACCGCTGCCTCGATCGGTTAGTTTGATTGTGTTATTGTGTGAATTAGTCATTTAGATAAGTTATGTAAAAATAGGGCCCAGGTTTAAAAATACCGGAATGGCGGTAGACCAGCAACTCCCGTGTTCTGCCAGGTAAAAATGCTGTTTTTGTCAATGCAGTCTGGTGGCTTTGAAGAGAGCTATATAACGGCTGTTTCTAGTTAAACGGACGCTTTGAATAGGAGTCTGAGCCTGCCAGTGGCAAAAACAAGCACTTTTAGTGGACGTACTTTGATCAGCGCAGTTGTCTCAAAGGATTAGCCTACATTGCAGCCATAGCAGCCCGCTGCCAGCTGGTGATTTACCCGAGCAATTCCACAACTTTTTGTAGCCTACCTATTAGTCATTTAGACCCCGGAATATGTATGGGGCCCAGGTTTAAAAATACCAGAATTACCCTTGAACTTTAGTAACTTAACCAACAACCCATCACTTGGTACTTCATTATCCACAATAACAAGTTTAATAGCTAGCCGAATACCTGAGAAGGATATTGTTGCTCCGCCATGTTCCCATGTAAATGATGATGTGCATGCCTTCAGTCAGGGAGGTAAACCCAGCACATACCAATGACTCATTTGTCCCAGTGACCAATAAAGTCGCCCCCTTCCCTTCAACCTGCCTCCACATCAAAATCATGACAAAACCCCAAGCCAGAGCAAAACAGATTCGCAATCTAAAAAATGAAATCGTACTCATAAAAAATTCAATCGTAAACATGAGTGAGAAAAAACAATTGCAATTTTATTTTTTACATTTGTGAACATAACTTTTTCGTTTACAATTCAGAAAAATGTGTTTGATTTTATTTATTTTTTGATCACGAGAAACATTTACACATCTACGCCTATGATTCTTTTTCCTACGCTGACAATACTGTTGGCGTCAATTTGAACCGTACAAAGCAAAGCCAACAGAGTGAGAAAGAAGCAGAGGAACTGTAAACAAAAGGACATCAAAAAAGTAATTATACAGATATACAGATAATTTGTTTGCAAGTTAATAAGTTTTACTTTTGAGGTGACTGAGTTTTATTCTCTCTCAAATTCTTATTTTTGTTTGATTTTTAAGAAGTTTTGTTTGATTATATTGACACAAACCTGATTCCATCATTTATGCATAGAACAGGGAGTGGTGTTTAGTCAGTGGGACTGATGCCCGGCGGCAGACAAACAGGAGGCGGATCCAGCGATTGCAAAAAGTGTTTGAAGGACCCTCGTAGTCAGCATCGAGGAGTCAGTCTTCTCGCCAGCGGATTTCATAGCGCTCTTTGGACAGGAGAGACCGGGGTTGGCTGAGTGATCATCGAGCGTCTCGGGAAACTGCATTTGTGAAATCAGCCGACAGAAGCCAGCATGGACCGGTCCAACGGAACTATTGACCCTAGCTGCAGAGACGACCCGCCTCTCGCCATCGACATCATCCTTAGTAAGTATTCTGCGGTTTGCATGATTGAAAGAGTTGAGTGTTGAGTGTAGGGTAAACCTTTTCACACAGCCGCTGACCTCCATTTGATGAGATGTTGTGCCAGGGAACCTCAGTTTAGGAGATTCTCTGTTCTTATTATTTAAGCCAAACCTTTTCATGTTAAAGAACCCCAAATGGATCCGCATTACATCACGGATCCCCATTTGATGAGATCTCGTCCCAAGGACCCCCATCTGTAGTTAGTTATGAGTTAATGTAGACTTAATTAACTGACTATGCTGTCAATTAAATAAAAGGGCGGGGGTTACTCCGTTTTTTGTTGTTACTGAAGCGTTTATACTGTCGGTAGAGAGATAACAGTGGGGAGAGAAAATCGGTATTCCCCCACTGTACTAAATTCCAGTACATTTATTTTGCTGAGACGCTCTGCATCACACTTTGGTAATCACTAATACAGGAAATCTCTCTCCATTTATCTACAAATAAGCTACAGCCGAATTAAACAGACTGAGCTCAATTTACCATTTTTAATAAGATTTATCAGGCCTAATCCATTTAATCCGTGTTATTACTGTAATTTGGTTCATGACTGATATTAGATATATCCGTTTCACTTTTCTTTTCAACAGATCTCATAAGACAACTCATGAGACAAGTCATTTGCAGCCTGGCGTGTAGGAATATAGGGGAGGGAAAGCCCACCTGAACTCAGCTCACCCATCTTTTAATTAGCAGAGGCATGGAATAGTTTTTAGGTTAACATGAATCTTTATGATCCCCGTGCAGATAGCGTGGGATGAGGGAACCAAACTATCAACTGTGTTTATTATTTCTACATGTAAACTAATTTCTACCATAACTAAACAGTGGAAAATGGGGCTAAATTAAGTAGCATTACACTAATACACCCTAGAAGAGGACAGGAGGACAGGTCAGTGCAGGAATTTGATTTTTTGTCACAGCTCTAAATTCTACAGCCACCACCAGAAAGTTGGATGTTTTCTACACATGCATGGCTGCAATTGATGTTTTGGATACATGATTTTTATCAAACTGAGAAGCTGCCCTGACAAGTCAGGATACCTTTCATTTGTGCTTAGGCTGACCATATTATACTGTTTGTTAGTGAGGAATTGGATGCAAGTTTAAAGAGGTGTGTATTGTCATTATACAGTCTGTATGGTAAAGGGTAGAAGTAACATCACATAGGATATAAGTAACATGAATGGATGAAGAATAACATAATCAAATATCAATCAGTCTTTATTTGTGTGTTATGTGTTTTGTGCATGAAGTGGAATTTCAGGTGTTAATGAAAAATGAGGCAGTCATAAAAAAGTAATGAGACAATTAATGAGGGAAAAAAGGCATTAGAGAGGGAATAGTTCGATATCCTCTGAGTTGGAGTGATGACGCTGATGACTTATCATACCAGATAATTAATGACACATTACTTTAAAGCACTCAGGCAACATCTTGAAATAACTTTTTCCATCTGGTTGGCCCCCATTCTTTCTCTGGAACTCCTGTTTATGTGAGTGCTGTAATTGCAGTGTGTGTTGATCTTAGCCAATAGACCATAGAAACTGTTCCCAGGAATTGTTTTTTTAGATGTGTTTCCCTATTTTTCTATTAGTCACTTTTGCAGCTGAGCACGATTTAGGTTCCTACTTATGTGGCTTTCACTCACAAATTTCTCTCATTGCTGACTCTGCTTCCCTCAAAGAATGACAGTTGAAGTTCCAGTGGTACACGCCCCTAACAGACCCTACGCCTAGGTCTTAATTGGGTTCTATACCTGGATCATATCAACTTTGTCTCAGCCCTCGTAAGATGGCACTCCTTATCGTTAAGTCTAGTGAACAGGAGAAGACATTTTCCTATTTTAACTATTTCAACTTAGTTTCTGCCTTAAAAGTTCTGATTTGTAAATTCAGATTTTGTTTTTTCAAGGTGGTATAAGGCTCATCTTTTCTCCCTCAAGAGTTTTGAGATTTTCAGTAACCTTAAAAGAGATATTCATGACTTTCCCTGTAGCTTTGTGTTTTCCGTTGTTTTGCTGGGTACCCAAATTTTCACAAAACATTTTTGCTGTAACCATCAGTGGATTTTGTGGGGTATTATGCACGCCTTGCTTTTAGGCCGCTAATGTGCCATGCAGTAGTATTTTATTCAGCCTGCCTAACATTGCACTTGGGACCTCATGAGGACTGCAACAACATACTGCAACACAAAGTATGTACCCTCCTACTAAATTGGAATGGTGTAATCAGATGTCCTAAACTGTTTCTCCAGAATAATTTGAGGTCAGTTTTAATCTCCTGGAGACACCATCTTCAGGTCCTGAGTCCCAGCTGAGCTCATGTACTGTATTTTGTTCTCTCCCTCCAGAGTTGGACACCTTTGGGATCATCCTGTACTCCGTGCTCACCTTCATGGCTGCGGTGTCCATGCTGGTCTACATAGAGGAATGTATATATATCTATAGGAAGGTCCCCTCCAACAAGAAGAGCAACATCATCTGGGTTAATGGAGCAGCGCCAGTAAGTCTAAACCTTTCCAGGAAAGCATTTAAGGGGCACTTGATGGAAAACATGGTAGTCTGCCACCTGGTAGTCTCAATGGACCATTTGCAGAAAGATAGGATCATCAGCGTCATTGGCATTGTTCACTCTTCCTGGCCCATTCCAGGCAACAACCTGATGTTTGGGAAGTGATGAGAGAAATGTTGACGCTGTCTGTCTGTCTGTCTCTCTCTCTCTCTCTCTCTTTCTTACAGATAATTGGGGCTATGTCTTGCCTGGGCATGTGGATTCCCAGAGCCACCATGTTTACCGATATGACCTCTGCCTGGTGGGTCTCTCTCTCTTCTTTCACTCCTTGACTTTCTCTCTCTGACTCAGCCTTCGTCCCTTGGTGTGCTGTGTGTTTTTTCAGTCAGGAAGCCCTGTAGTGACAGGTCAGAGAGTGGGGAAAGCTATACTGAAAAACATGCTGTGAGTGATATGGAAGATAGCAAAACTGTAGAATAACGGGTGGGAAAGTTATGGCTGATGTTTTTTCTACTTTCATCCTTCCTCTTCCCTCTCTTCATAATTATCTTGCTCACCCTGGCTTTTTACACCCATGTGTCTGTAGTTACTTTGCCATTGTGGTGTTCAAGTTCCTGATCCTGATGCTGGAGGAGGTGGGTGGTGATGAGGCGTTCCTGCGGCGAGCGGGGAAACACAAACTGAGGATCAGTACTGGGCCGTGCTGCTGCTGCTGCTGCTGCCTGCCGCATGTAGCGATCACACGGTAAACCAAACACTCCAAAACAGAGAGGATGTTCAGTGGATATTTAAAGTCTACACACCTTTTCAAACTCTGTAGTTTTTTATTGCCTTAAGGCCTGGACTTTTTTCACTTTCGTTGGCATACCCAGCAAAACCACGGAAAAACAAAGCAGTACTCATCAGACACTGTGGTATGGATCAAAAATGGAAACTAAAACACTTTGGCTGTGTGCCCAGCCTTCAATTAACATACACATCTGGATCTAGAAATTTCCTGCCATTCTTCTTAGCAGAATAGTTCAAAGTGGCTCATATTGTAAGGAAACCTTCAATGTCTCTCAAAGGTAATAAAAACTAGAAATGTTCTCTCTTTGGGGCGACTTACAATGTGGGACATACTATTACAGCACACTGGATGAACAGAAGGAATTTAAAGGGAGAAAGAGCTCTGTCATCATTACAGTGCTTTGTCCGCCACATACATGTCATGTTGTACTCAAAATAGAAGGGCGTCCCTGATCTTTGAGTTCAGATTGAATGCACCGCTGGTCATTGAACTCTTTCAGTGTACATGGTGGGGCCCTGTGTGTTTCAATAGCACTTCATATACAACAGACCCATCACATCCATTACTGTCCAGAGCAGTGGTTCCCAACCCAGTCCTCAACTGCCTGCTGGTCCTATGGGTTTTAGCTCCAGCTCTACCCAGGCACTCCTGAACCAATTCGAGACTTCACGTTTTTATGATACCTTAATTGGTTCAGGTGTGCCTGAGTGCCTGGCACTTGAGGACTGGGTTGGGAACCACTGGCCTAGAGTAAAGACCAGTAGCCCCACTGATCTTTACCCCTACATGTCAATGATTTATGCCTGTGTTATGTGCTTAAAAATGAGTCTGAATATTGTCATACATATCTGTGGTGGAAAGAAGGTGGTCCAAACCTGCTTGCTGTACATGATGATGATATGAATCATGCTAAGAGTATAAAATAGGTTTTATTCATTAATCCAGTCACATTTTCCGTAATAATGAGATGTGTTTCCTCTGTTCTAACTCCAGGCGTTCTCTCTTCCTGCTGAAACTGGGCTCCTTCCAGTTTGCTCTGCTGAAGATTGTCTTCACCATCCTCTCCATTGTCCTCTATACCAATGAAAACTTTGACCTTGCTGATGTGAGTTGGTTAAATGACAAAGCTCACATGGCTTCTTCCCACTGCATGGTGTCACCTCTCCTCAAAAAAACTTTCCTCTTTCCTTGGCTCTTATTTTATTGATAGCACTTCACTGTTACATGACACTAAGGCCCCGACCCTTGCCCTCCTTACTATGGGTTGCTTCTGGATAAGACTGTCAACTAAATATGTCTAAATCTTTTGCATACAGTCATAGTAAAGCACATTTGTAATTTTGAAGAAAGGAAAAAGAAATGTAGGTCCAAACAACAACAAAAGTTACATAGTGCAGATTTAAACATCAGCTTCCTGTTTATGGAGTGATCAATCTCAGTTAAAAAAGATTCTGCCCTTAATGGGAAGGAATGTCCTAATTGTGCCCCTGGTGGCTGTATTTGTTAACATTTGAAAAGGTTCACTCTTGATCACAGTGTGAAAAAACCACTAGTCCTCCCAATGAATTCATGACTTACTATTGGCACCAAAGGTGTGAGATTGAATCCAGGTGGTGCTGCAGAAAAAAACTCATTTTGGGCCAATATGTGACTTCTGATATTTCAAGGTGTTGATTATGCCACATACAATGTGACTTGTCCAGAAGGATTTCAATACCTGGACCCCTAGTGGCTGCTTCTAACCATGTTTCTTCTTTTTATATTCTTCGACCAGCTTTCATATTCTTCTGAATTTTTTCTCCTAACTCTTATTTTTCTTCTTACATTCTTTCACACCGGCCTCATTTGTATAGTAACTGGTTGCAGTTACTGGTCTTTGTTGTTGTGACAGGAGGTTACATATCTAGTAGCCAAAGCTATTCATACACTCTCTTTGTGTCTCTTTCTCGCCTTCTCTTTCTTACTGACTTTCATGGTGTGAATGCATTTCAGATGAACATTACTGGTGCTTCTATTTGGATTGGCCCATTTGTTGGCATCTTGACAATCATAGCCCTGTGGCCGGTGGCTATCACATTCATGCACCTGAGGATCACCCTGCGCAGCCTCAAGATCATCCCCAAGTATGCCATGTACCAGGTAAGACACAAGCGATGCTTCAGAGAAACATGCTATACGCTTGTATGTATATGCACACAAACCCCTGTTAACACATTTGTATGTGATAAGTAAGTACACACCCAATTCAAATACCATGTCAGGCTGTGGGGCTAACGTTTGTCTGTGTCACTTATTGTAAATCGCTTTGGATAAAAGCATCTGCTAAATGAATGTAATGTGTGTGTGTGTGTGTGTGTGTGTGCGCGCGTGCGTGTGTGCGTGCGTGTGTGTGTGTGTGGGGCTGTGTGTGTGTAGCTGGTGTTGATCCTGTCTCAGTTGCAGTCTGCTATCATCAACATCCTGGCAATGCAAGGAATCATTGCCTGCGCACCACCCTTCTCCTCCCGTGCACGGGGATACTGTGAGTCACCATCCATTCATACGTTTATCCATCGATTATCTGTTCCCTCAGCAATCAGTTCATCCATCCATCAATCCATTCACAAGACCAGGATCGTCTCCCTGTCGGCTGTTATAATGTCCTTTCTCTTGCCTTCTGCCCCTCTCTCTCTTTCTCTCCCACCAGTCATGAGTCAGCAGCTGTTGATCCTTGAGATGTTCATCATCACTCTGGTAACACGTCTGCTGTATCGTCGACAGTATGACCCTTTACCTGCAGAAGATCAGGACGACAACGAGAACACTAAGATGGTCACACTGCAGGAGAAGGCATAAGATGTGTGTGCGTGCGTGTGTGTGTTTAAGTATGAATATTATTCTAAAATAAATATATATATTTAGAGTTACGTAATCCACTTTTAAGTGTTGTGGATTTGCTGACTCACTAAAGCTACAAATGCATCTTTGACATGACTGACATACAAATCTTTTGGGGTTAAGCAGGATTTCTTTGACCCCAGTTTACACCCTCTTTGCGAATTTTCACTTTTCTAAAATGGAAAAGAAACTGTTGTAGATTTGTCCAAGATTTGTTTATATTCCCCATCTTATTCTGATGGCTGGTTGGATGTGAGACAATGTCATGTGTTGTATAATTGATTGTATTTTTTTATCTTCCATTTTGAGTTGCAACCATGAGATGTGTACTATCATCATTATGCATCTGTGCAACATTTTAAACATCCTCAGATAAAATTTCAGATTAGAATTTCTTTTGAATCATTTGTTGTCCTCAATTCTGCAGTCAGTTGTTTGTCACAGTTTAAGACAGCTTGGATGCTTTAACAGTTTATGTCCCTCTATTCAGTCTTGTGTTTACCGCTAGGTGGCAGTAGGACCCTAGGTCTAGTAGACACACTGTAGAAGGGAAGAGGGGATGTGTTTTCCAAACTTCCCATTGAACAATGAACAATTCTGTGGCACATAAATTCAACCAATAACAATATGCGACGAAACATCAAAGTCGACACCACTAAGGACAGTAAATGTAACCCAGTTCTAAGCCGTAATTATTCTCAAAAAGAGATATAATTTAATAATAGTGATGTCAAAGATTCCGTGAAGATACCTGTGGACATTTCTAACGTTTTAATGCGCTATCACACCTGGCTGCAGGCAAATGGGTTAGTACCAGCGATGATCAACACACAGTTCCTCCAATTGGAAAATACGATTTTATCACTTCCGGGTTTGAAACCAATCATTGTAGTGCATTAATATCTTCAGTCAAGTGCGGTTGACTCGACACTCGCGAATGTTATGTACGTGCTTTTCACCTGTGTCAAGCCAGCCAGAAATGCCCGGGAAAATACCGGACGTTTAGCTATTTCATCTTCAAGATAAACCAAAACAAAATTGACAGGATATTTGAGTGTGCTTACTCTGGCTGACTTGACACTGGCTAGTGGGCACTGAAGGACCTGTTCTAGAGACTTTTACGAACAACTGTTATGGGCTTTTGAAGATAATAGTAATCCTTCCAAATTGTTTGATATAAGTTTTGTCCTTAAAGTCTTTGTGGATTTTTGCATCATATATTGCGCAGGCTTATATAGCTGTGGAAAAAATATATATTTTCGTTTATTAAAGATTCCCTTTTAAATATAGAATTCTTTTCCCTCTGGGACTTTTCAATTCAAACACGTTACGTTAGTCAAGGAGGGGTTTATTTAGAAAATCGTAACCGGAAGTTCTGTTTGTATTCCGACTAGCTTGATACTGCTGCTGCTTGAATGTGCAGCGATGTTGCTGCGGGAAACCCTCCGGAGAACATAATTGATTTTCCTCTATCATTTAACCTTAAGAAAATGTATCACATTGTCGTACGTCCACACTGGAGCAAATGTGGACGCTGACGAAGAGCAACGCGTCTCGCTGTCAACATTATCGGATGAGGTGGTCGCGGTGTTGTTGATTTCATTCTCACCGACAGATTCCGTCATCGTTAACTTTCATAATGAGGATCTTCCTGTCTCTTCTGAAAAACACCAACCCCAAAATCGAGTATTATTCTAGATTTTCACCATCCCCGCTCTCCATCAAACAGTTCTTGGATTTTGGTGAGTGGGGGTGGTGGGTTGTCATCTTCTGTAACCCGGCTTTCTTTATGATAAAGAATAATGCCCAGGGCCTTGACTTGTACTTGAGGGCGGCTTTTGTAATCCACATTATTTCTGTGGATTTGATCTGTCAAGGGCCTTGGTGGTAATTGCAAATTATAAAGTGTAGCCTGAGACTAGCTGCCTTGAAACGTTATACTTTGTTATGATCCGATGCGGTATTTGAATTGCGTGTTTACTTGTAAGCCTTCCGTTACAGAACATGTAGTGCCATGCTGGTAGCTGTGTACCACTGCTTTCAGTTGCTGTTTTGGTTTTGTTAACTGTATGTGCACAGGCAAATTAAGACACGCACACATTTTAACCCTTACTAGAATAAAAGGCCACATATATATTAATAAACCCACCTAAACCTAGTTTACCCTTTTTTTTTTTCTATTAGCAGAATAGAGTTTCTATCTTTTATGGGGTACATTTAGTTAGTAGTATCAAACTGATGAAAGTTATATGAGGAGGATAGGGTCTTTTTTTAGGGAGGAAAAACAATGATTTTCTGAAAATATAATTGATTTATGTTTACTTATGATGCTCACCAGCTGGAGGTCGTCGTTTGCCCACCTTTTTATTTACCACCAAGTCATTGATGTGGAGCCAATAGTTACCCTGAGACCCTGAAATGCGACATGAACAACATGACACTTGTCACTACTAAAGACTAGTTGTTTCAACCAGAGGCTTTTCTTAATCCAGCTCTGATTAAACAGTCATCTCCATTACGCAATTTGTACTCAGAGCTGTGGAAGTACAGGAAGCAAATGCACACATTTATTTTCATAAAGAAACAGTTTGGGTTTTTTCATCATAAACCAGTCATGTCAAGAGATCAATGAGGGAAAACTACTGTGATGTTTCTTAAGTGAATAAATGAAACATCATCCTCTGTCATCAGAGGATGATGCTGCCAAATCAGTGGTGTGTTTATTCTAGCACTGAGTCAGTACATGGCTGTTTCAGCCGTTGTAACATTTTACAAGTCCCAACCCTCCCTTCATACTGCTGAGTCAGGGGAAGCCTTTCCTATTAGCTGACATGATAACACAATTCCGTTCACTCTGCTAGATCCTCTCTTTTTTAACTCCTAAGCTAAAATATATTTCTTTCCCTTCCCTTCTTTTAGACATCTGAAGTCACTCATAGGGCTACACATTACACACTCAGTGCTTTCACTCCAGTCTGCATTTTTTGCATTGAGTTAAACAGGATTACTGTTACACCGCCTATAAAACTACAACGTTTTCTTTGTATTCTCTGAGTTGCCGAGACTGTATCATTGTTCCTTTTTGTGACCGGTAGAACCGTTCATCAAGAAAGAACAAACAAGGCTGGAGTTTTGGAGTTTAACTGTAGTTTGTCTGTAGAAGGGTTATAAGCTGAATGTGTTTGAGTCCACATGCACACACAAGGGGCCAAACTTGTCTGTCATTTTATTATTATTATTATTATTATTATTATGTGTGGAAACCACATTGGCTCAGTTAATTTACAAATGAAGTGAGAAATGTAGGATTATACTGAAGCATTTCTGTGTTGGCTGCCCAGTTTTAAAGCATAAACCCAGAATGTTAACTCACCTCTCCACATGCTTCCCCCTTTCCACTGGGCAAGAAAGATTTACAGTTCTGGCCAAGATTATTGGCACCCTTGCATTTTATGCAGATAATATAATATCTTCTGAAATAGTGACCAAGATTACCAAGGCATGATTCAAGAGAAAATGTTGGACTGGTCTGGAGTGGCCAGCGATGAGTCCTGATCTCAATCCCATTGAGAACCAATGACGAGACCTGAAATGTGCAGTTGGTCAAAGGAAACCTTCAAGAGTGGGAGAAACCGCCAGCAGGAATGTTGCAGGAAGCGTATTGATTGTTACAAGAAATGTTTGGAAGAAGCCATCTTTGCCAAATCATGGCCATAACCACTTTTCAATTTTGAAACCATAAAAGTTTTTTTTTAATATTTGTATTCTTATTGTTTGATCATGTGCTATTAATTAAAATGGATGAGTGTGAAGACCAAAAGTTGTTTAAATTTCCAATTGTTTCAAGATAGATATCTAGATATCTTATTTCAAGATATTGTACATTATCTGCATAAAATGCAAGGGTCTCAATAGTCTTGACCAGAACTGTATGGTAGTTCCTAATATAACTCCTTATTGAATGTTTGAGGTAATGTTGTTAGGCAGCAAATACAAATCCAAGCTAAAACCAACCAGTATATTTAAGGAAAATCGGACCAACTCCAGCTACCAGCCAAATACACGTAAACTAACTTTGGCTACTCTACTCTCCAGTCACTTTAGGTAGGTAACTAACCATCATCTTGAGGTTCTTTTCCATTCTACTTTTAAATTTTGTAAAATAGTTAAAGCGGCTAGTGATTATTGACTCCATCAGCCATTCTGGCTCCAAATAGTTCCAGCCCCTTTTAACACCATATGTTTGATGGATAGACGATGAAGACTTTATTCTCTCTCAGGCAGGGACAATGCGTGTGAGAAGACCTCGTATATGTTCCTGCGTAAGGAGCTGCCGGTGCGGCTGGCCAACACCATGAGAGAGGTCAACCTGCTACCCGATAACCTGCTCAGCCAGCCCTCCATCAGACTGGTCCAGAAATGGTGAGGCACTTGTTCCAGAAATACACTCGATACAGCTGCAACAGGCTCTCAACTGTAAAATGATACGGTTTCGGTTTGTGCGTGTGTGGATGCACACGTGAGAAAGTTGTCCTTTGACTTATGTTTTTTTTTATTAGGTACATGCAAAGTTTTGTGGAGCTTCTGGGTTATGAGAACAGGAAGCCTGAGGACCCTCACGTTCTGAATGAGTGAGTGCCTTCGAAATACAAATTCGAAACAGCTCCACGGAGAATACTACCCTATGCTTCATATAGGTCTGTCTGCAGGTGTAGGAACATTAGGTATAGCTATACATATAGGCATGTGAAACATTCATCCATTAAGTACTTTAGTAGTTATATGTCCTTCTCCTGAATCCTCCTCCCACTGCAGCTAATCCCCTGTAATAAACGCAGCCCTCTGCTGACTGTACAGGTAATGGTGTGTATTTATACCACAACAATGCCCATGCCCCGAGAGACACGTCGGGATTTAGATAAGAGAGCCTGTTTAGAGGCCCAGTCTGCAGCTGCTGATGATTAGACCTGTTGACACTCACACACACACTCAGCTTAACTGGAAATGAAGGGGCAGTGTAATATTGCATGATACTCACCCCATCTTTGGAAAAGGAGTTGGATCCAGGGAAATGTAATGAATTGCTGGCAGATTTGTCTTTTCTTGACTTTAAATTTGGGCCTACCATCATATGTGAACAATACGTTTGCTTATGTGATTTACCAAATAATGGCCTCACAAATAACCTTAAAGTAGTACGTGATAGATCAGTGTGCTTGATTGGTTGACTTGATGTATTCCTCCCTCCTGTTTTTATTTTACCCATGTATCCATCCATGCATCCATCCATCCATCCCATCCCAGTTTCCTGGAGCTGTTGATAGAGATTCGTAACCGCCATAACGATGTGGTTCCCACCATGGCTCAGGGCGTCATAGAGTACAAGGAGAAGTTTGGCTTTGACCCCTTCATCAGCAGCAACATCCAGTATTTCCTAGATCGCTTCTACACCAACCGCATTTCTTTCCGCATGCTCATCAATCAGCACAGTGAGTCACACACACACACACACAGAATGACCTGTTTGACCTGTTTGCAATTCATACAAACCTTCAGCCAAATGATTGTCTGCTGTATTTTCTCTGCCCCTTGACTTTGTTTGTCTGTGATGAAGCTTTTGGAATTATTTCTGGATTGATTTTTGCCAATGACCTGTCTTTGCTTTGCTGTATGTTCAGTTACATCAACGACCAGCTTTTCATGCTGTGTGTTTCTGCTCAGCTCTCTTGTTCGGCAACGACACCAACCCAGCCCATCCCAAACACATCGGCAGCATTGATCCCACCTGCAGCGTGGCTGAAGTCGTCACTGGTGAGATCAAGAGTTTAAAGGCTTTTCTTTTTCACACCAAACATGATCTCATTCATGCAAAAATGTCATTTAATAAAATCATTACAGTTTATGTCCGTATGACACAGCGGTTGCAAAATACCATGTTATGTTGAAACAATCAAGACAAGTTCATATTTTGCAAATTTCACAAGAGCTTGAACAGAAGTCAATGAGCTATTACACCTTCTGCTCTCATGACTAACCTAAGTTCATCTGAACCAAAATGGCATGTTGGCTATTTTTTAATAGAGTTTGGCACAATATAAGTAGAGGCATTCTCTCAACACGGACACAAAGCTGTACTATTAGTGACCCGGGGAAGAGCTACCTTGATGACCAATAACAGTATAAGCCAGTAACCCTGTTCCGCGTGGACTTCTCACTGACTCGCATTGTCTGTGCTTCCACTATCAGATGCCTATGACACAGCCAAGATGCTATGTGAAAAGTACTACTTGGCTGCCCCCGACCTCAAGATTGAGGAGTTCAACAGTAAGGCATCTTTGCTCTTGTATACTATATTATCTATCCATTCAACCTTTCTGAATCAAACACCAGTAATCCCCATAGAAGAGCAGTGCTGGAATAATGTGTTCTGTTACTTGTTCTATTTAAAGCTTGTGATTGCAGGGGAGAGTTAGACTAACTGCAGAGATCTCAGAATGTGGTGTGTCATTAACTTCAAAGGGTGTGTGTGTGTGTGTGTGTGTGTGTGTGTGTGTGTGTGTGTGTGTGTGTGTGTGTGTGTGTGTAGAACTCAATGCGGGCCACAG
>CABFOQ010046346.1:0-10816 GCA_900660455.1 Gephyroberyx darwinii | reverse complement strand
CTCATCCTTTCTCCTCGCATTCTCTTCGCGCCGCCTCCCTTCGTCAGCTCCTCTTTACACCTTTGTGTCCAGACTGTCAACCCTCTGGGGATGCTACTTCCTGTTGATATGCAGAGCACCTCTCCTTCCAATCAGTACCTCTGAAAGGTTGTTACTAATGGTCCCCAAGGAGGGGAACAAACCCTGAATACATACAAGGCCTCCGCCTGCATTTTGCAGGTGCGTCGGGCGCCGAGAGCGTCACATCTTGTTCTCCCCCTTGTCTCCGCCAAGGTTCAATTGGGATATAATGTCTGTGAAATGGAAATACAGCCAATTCATCTGGCCTTTATTGTCTCGCTGGAACTTTCTGAGAGGCTGAACGCGCGCCACAACTTTATTTACTAATGCCCAAGGTTGCTGTGAGGCGCTTCAGTCAGGGAGGGATCTGCTGCATCCGCTCTGAACATGCTCTGCGACCTGTTCAGCATCACGCCACGTTATTTTACATCATCATTATTAGTAGCGGTAGCCCATTTTTATCAAGCAACCAACAGTGGCTGCACAATTTACTGTGATGGACAGTCTCGAGCTGTCGAGAATAGCTAACTGGGAAAGCTGGTCGGATGGAGGGGGGGGGGTTGGGTTTCCATATGTTACCCTTAACAACCAATGAAGCTGCGATCCCCGGTCTTGGGGCAGAAAGAGCTGACAGCGCTCGTCCACACCCTAGGCTTTCCCCAGAACAGCCGAGGCAGGCAATAATCTAACTATAATTAAGGGGTATAAACCATGTCATGCAGCCATTAGGCCAAATAGCTGGCAACTAATCAACTATGACATTAATGGTAGAAACCAACCACAGCTTTATAAATCAGTTCCTTTGTAATAAGGCAAATCTATTTTAAGATCTGTACATTTTAGTGCCGTACTCTTTTTTTTGTTGTTTTTCTCCGGTTTGATCAGGGAAAGAGACTCGGGGTGTTTTTGTAAATATAAATAACTTACGTCCCGCTACGTTTCCTCTGTAGTCAGGGTTTCACTGCAAAAGGTGACGATCAATAACCTATTGTGTGTTTAATGGACACGTGCACACACACGCACACACACGCACGCACACACACACACACACACACACACACACGCGGCATGTGGCCGTCATGTCCCGTAGCACTGAGCTACTTCTCGTTTTTGCAGCTCAAATTATTATTATTATTATTATTATTATTATTATTATTATTACTATTATTATTATTATTGTTATTGTTGTTATTGTTGTTATTGTTATTGTTATTGTTATTGTTACATAAAAGTCTAATAATTGAATCCAATATGGCTCCACCCTTGATTTAGTTTCTCTCTTGGTTTGACAGACGTGGAGTTTGTGTCTCTGATCACTTATTAGTTATTTATTAGTTCTGATATTATTTTGGAGGCAGCTGCTAAACATCATGAGAACGTTTTCTTACATCTTCAAGGAACAATCTTCTTCATTCATTTGTTAAAGAGTTTTAATCGACTATGCTCATCCACACTGCCTGCTAGTAACCCTCCTAGTGATAGGTTCAAACCCGCGTGGACGTCTTATTGCTGCTGATCAATAGAACTCTAGGTTTTCATTCACATCCATTGATCCCCCTGTGAACCCTTCCCCAACCGGTGTTCTTGATAGATTGAGTATTGAGGGGCTGCTTCTCATCTGACCAGAAACAGAAAGCAGAAAATTTCAGTCTCTGTTGGCGATTACACAGAAACGCTAAAATAAAGGAAACGCAATATGTACAAAGTGCATAAAGCAGGTGCTTACACACACACACACACACACACACACACACTCTTTATCGATAAACAAGCAATTAACATCCCATCATGTTTATGTCTCTAATGCAGTACATTTACTGTATTAAACCATCTGGCAAGAGGCTGCAGGTACTGGCTGCTGAATAGAAACACTTTACCACTGAATGCTGGGAGAGTTTATTGTTGTAAGTAAAATAGTATTTATATTTACATCATCTCAACAACTAGTCAATGTAACCTTTCATAAAAACACAGCGCTGTATTATCACTGACTATTTAGCTGCCTGTATGTTTCCATTTCATCAACGCTGATACAGAGCTGAGGTATAATACTACCCAAAGCCATACATTGCATCTTTTATGCCAGCAAAAATAAACTTGCTTTACATTCACCTGTTTTGAGGAATTGATTTGACGCTGTTTGGCATTGTCTTGGTCCATAATGGGATACTTGGAAGGATAGCATGTTTACTCAGCAAATGATCAGACGAGAAATTACTCTTAATGGAAACTATGGATGCTTCCCAACTTCATCCCTGCCATGCTCATAGCTTCAGGATCCTACAGCACATAGTCACTGACACCACTGCAGATTTTAAACTGCAATACAGCCAGAATGAGACTTTAAAAGGATGAGCTCTATGTGTCTTGTCACGTAAAGTGTTATAAATGTTTATATTTTCACAGTTTTGACACCAAGTAACGCGACCGCTAGATGACCCTGTTGGAGTGAAGCGATTCTCAGTCACCTCTGCTACTTTTCTTCTACATTTTTCCACTTCATTCAGGCGAAATAACTCATTAACGACAACAAAATCTGTGCGATATCCCCATGCTCCATCCAGAGCCAGAAGGTTACAGGTTCAAATCCCGCTCCTTTCCTTGTGGAGTTGGCATGGGTTTCCTCCCGCAGTCCAAAAACATGCAAGACAGGTGGACTGGAGACTCAAACCCGCCCACAGGGATGAACATGTCTATTTGTGTTCGCCCTGTGACGGACTGGCAACCCGTCCAGGACGTTTCCCTGCCCTCCACCCAATGCATGCTGGGATGCGCTCCAGCCCCAGTGACCCTGAAAAGAAAGAAACGATTAGGGAGGTGACCTCTCTACCTTCCCCTCTTGACAAATCAATCATTTTGTTTTAAGGTGAAGGATAATCTCGTGCTGTGGAACATTTAGTACAAATAGGATACAACCGGTAATCAGTACTCTGACGCTCTCGTGCTGAGTCATGACAGGAACAGGAACTGACTATCTTCTTACGTGGTGTAGACGCTCATTGGATAGCGCTACGAAGAGCTGCAGTCGATGTTGTTTGAAGGAGAAAGAGAGAGCGCAGTGATGCAGACAGAGAGAAAGAAAGAAATTTTGGCCCTGGCGCCAGTGGTCTCGTCAGCCAAAAGCGAATCCAAACAGCAGAGCACCAGAGTATCGACAGCATCCAGTTACCGAGGGACTTCAGGTTAAACAAGCACTAATGAAGAATTCAGTGGGCAGATATTGAAAGAAATATTTTATTGGTCTTTTTTGGGCTGAAAACACCTCGAGACGGTGAATCTCAATAGACCAACTGAAGCTGACCATCCTTTATCAGTGGTTTGGAGCTCTGTGTTGGACCTTCTCAAGACCTTTGGCTGGTCCAGATAGTCCTTTCTATTTTTCTGTTAAAGAAATATGTCCAGATTTTGGGAGTTCGGCCCGTTGGTAAACTTCCTCCTGAAACCTCACTGTATTCTTTCAATTTAAAAAAAAAAATTAAACTAGTTGCAAACAGTGATTTTTAATGGTACCCAACCCATACAGGCATGTCAACAAAGTATCAGGCATGCATCTGTGGTGTGGACATGCACATAGTCTCGCAGTCTGAGAGCGTGAATGTACACTAAAACATAACCCATAACCGTTGCGGTGCTTTTGGTTTTTTTAGTAAGTAAAAACAACACTGCAGATGAAGCGGCGAGCAAAGAGACGGCCAATCCAAACATTAACGGAGATTGTGCTGCGACATTTTACATGCTGAATGTGAAGCTGGGAGTCCAGAAGATGGAAAAAGACGAGAAGCAGTAAACTGAGACTCTCTTTCTCTCTGTTTGCTGTGTCTCTCTCTCTCTCTCTCTCTCTCCCTTGTTGTCACCTGGAAGCTTTCCGTCAGCCTCCCTGTCTCGGGAAGCCAGGGATGAGAGCCGTTCAGAGGAATGGCCTCGGGCGCAGGCCTCAACCGAACGCTCCGCTCAGCAACCCCGGCTGCTTCAAGGGAGCCTCCCTTTGCGGTTCAAAAGCTCCCTACGAATGGGAACCGAGTCGTCTTCCCACCACAGCCCGCATTCATAAAGACCTTTTTTGAGTTTCTCGGCTTAAAATCAATATAAAAGGATAGCAGCGCATGCACACTTGGGATGAAGTGTAGAAAAAAGTAGGGATTTAAACTGAATTCCTCGATGCTGTAAAACTGATATTTGGAGTTGAGTGAAATTTGGGATAATATGAAACCTCATGAGGGTAAAAAAAAAAAAAAGCCCTGTTTCCTCCAACCAAAGCCTGACAGATAGCTAACAGTTTGACAGAATGATACCAATTGTCCCTCTGCGGCACGGTGCGTTCTCCGAGTCGACGTAACCTAGAGAAAATCCCACAGAAGGAATGACGTGGAAAATTAGGGAGTTTAATATGAATTTGTCGTGTTTCTTTGCTTCCTGTCAGTTTTCATTTGTCACGTATAAATGATCGGACAATCAGAAACAGTCTGGGAACTGTCTGGAAATAATATTCTGATGGATGGTGGTGCTTACATTCATGACAGGGTAATAACTACAAAGCACACACACACACACACACACACACACACACACACACAGACGCTTTATTTGCATCTGCTGAGTTAAATTTACACCGGGTTTAAACATTACAGAGGTTCAACATGGGAATTAAAGATGATACAGGATGCTAACAGTATCCACTGAATACCGGAGCCCAGCTATGTATTACTGCAGAGACTGAGCAGAGAACACACACACACTTGAACACACACACACACTCCCAGGAGGAAAAGTACAGCCCTAAAGTATTCCTTTGAATGGTAATCTTTGTTTCCATGGAAATGGTGCTTTAACTGGCATTAGGACTTTTCCCTTTTCCCTTCAATTTAACAATTTCCGTAAGGAGCGGCGCACGAGGCGACTCCCTTCACCCAGAACTTTTGTTGACTCTCACAAATTGATCCAGATGTTTCCTCTGAAATTAAATCTGAGTTCTCAGAGCAGCCAAGGAGCATCTTGCTTGGCAGACCGAAGAAACGGTAACGGCATTAGGGTTGACATAGTGTTTTATTACAGTCCTGGGCAATCATCGGGATCATTCATCTGCACGTTCAAACTCCACTTCCTCGTTTGTCAGACTGGCTTGAGGCTTGAGGCTTGAGGCTGGACTATCGCAACCCAGCACGCTGTCTGTGATGTATGGCGCTACGATGAGCATCTGTGTACACAAAGTATGGATATCTCCTCGAGATGTCACTTTAAAGGTCCGGTCTGTGATAGAAATGTAAACAAATAGGTACCCGGGCCGTGCAAGCCAATACATAATCAATTTTTTCAAATTGTTGATTTACTGCGGGATGATGGAGGCATAAAGGGTTTGTTCAGGTTCGGATTTTGAGTTGCAACGATTCCTGAAAGTTGCAAAGTGCTGATCTTCCAATCAAAATCAAAGTTAACACTGAGAAAATAAGCAAAATTGAAACGGTGAGTAAAGTTTCAGGCGGCGGCAGCGAGAAGGTGCAGTCAAACTATCTAAACACTTTGTTCACTAATTGGCACCAAAATACGATGTTTTCAGGAAATGTCTTGTAATGACTTTGTGCTTGGAAGGTTTCAAATTATGTTTCCACCTTATAATACTCATATTCCTCCAGAGTATCTGCAAACTTTCTGATGGACCAGTTCTGCAATAAAGGAATAGTTATTGTTGTTTATGTCTGATGCACATTGGTAATCAGTGACATCCAAGTCAAAGCATGGTGGTAGTAGAAATTGCTGCTGCCATAACGATATTCCTGTAATAAAATTGATTTCAAATCACCATCACACATCATACTTAGATGACAAGGTCGTCTTTGTTATCCGGATACATTATGCTGATGCTAGCATTCACAATATTAACATGCTCTGTGTGCCGGTCTGAGGAAAACTCATATCTTCAGAGGATGCAAAAGGTAGTTTGCTAAGCGCTGAAGGTCAGCGTGGTAATCCAGTGGAGCTCGTCATATTTTTCCGCTGTGACCGAGCGAGGAACATTTAGGATATTTATGATGGAAATATCATATGGCATCCCGAGTTTTCCAAGGCTGAAAAGATGATAAACACAATGAAAATGTCATAACGCGTGTGCCTTAAGAAGTCATAAAATGAGCTGCGACAAGCAAACACCACACACCACATCTTAACTACTGAACGGTCGTCTCACAGCACATTGTCTCACCAGTGGCTGAATAAGAATGAGAGTCACAAGAAGTCTGGTTTCCTGAGAGCTGGAGGTTCAGGGGGGAGGGTAGGAGGGTTGGAGGGTTGGAGGGTTGGAGGGAAGGGCAGTTTGACCGTTGCCGTAAGGAGGCCATTATCCAGCAGAGAATGTGCTTCTCTGGTTCGCCCTCTCTCGATGCAACTTAGTTGAAATTCTCAGGATATGACCCAATCTACTCCTGCTGGCCATAAAATATTGATGGAAAGCCTTGAGGTCTGCATATGAGTCCACAGGTTTTTTTATTATTACTATTTCTACTCCTTCCTCTGCCGTCTGTCAGCATGCTGCGGGTCTCGATCCTGCCCGCAATCTTTCTGTGCTTGGTACTTCCCAGTGGAAAAGCTCTCTCTACAGCTAAACCAGATCTCAAATGACACAGGTTGATAGAGTTAATGTGCCATATTTATATTAACCGTATTTACTGAAGATTCAACAAAAATCACAACAGCTGTAAAATGTTAGACCACCTTTAAAGTAGGCTTAGACCGATATTGGTTTGCAGATATATGGGGTCTTTCAATACGTTGAATGCACTGATTTGTCACTTTGGTTAAAAGTGTCTGCTAAATGACTTTACTAATGTAGTAATGTCAATGTCCATCGATGATATGATAGGGGATATGATTTTGTGTGTCAATCTGTAAAACCTGCAATGAAACCTGCTTCATTCTGCCTGAAGGAGCTCAAACTATTTCATTGGTCTGGCTTCCAATGAAGAGTTTTAGTGTCCCATAAGGATCTAAGTCTTTTTCCCTGCAAAGAATAAAATTCTGGGTGAAACATTGAAATCTTGTCATTTTTTGGCATGCAATTTAAAAAAAATGGACATATACAGAATATCAGCACAAACTATCAGCTATCTGCAGCTTCAGTGTAAAAATATTGGTATTGGTCTTTAACTACCCTGATGCTGTCCTTGGCTTAACACATTGAAGAACGTTGTTAGTGTCAAGACGTCTGTTGCTTTCTAACAGTGACCACCGACGCTGTTGATTATTATCAGCCTACTTCTAGAAGCAGAGATGTTATGTTGTCAGGGGAAACGCACACACACCTCTCCAGCTTTAACACAGCCTATCACAGACCCCGTTGCACCTATATGCTCTATCGGAGAGCATTGAGTCTCAAACCCCCGTCACCATGGTAGGTCTGACTGGCGCGTATGTACCCAGACAAACCCCCCGTGGCTTGACGGCGGGATATTCTCAGTGTTGATGGAGCTATTGATCACGCACACATTAAAATGATGTCGGCAGCAGTAAATGCCAATGGCTGAGAGGTCCATTAATCAGGAAATCAATGGCCCTGTCAATAGGCTGCCCCGGCCCTGACAATAGATGACAGTCTGGAGACGGAGCTTAGGGTTAGTCGAGCAGAAAGCGCTCCACTGCTGGAAGCCCATCCAGTCTGTCCACTGAAGCCCCGTCCTGTCTTACACCACCTCCAGGCAAGACTTCTTCATTTACTAAATCCTTTTAGGGACCGCTCAGCCCCGCATGAGCGTGAGCAGTTCATGAGTCATGAACTGGTGGGATATGAGTAAGTTCGGTGTCAGCTCTCCTCCACCGGCGCCCTAGAGACAGTCACCTCCATGAGTGATGGGTAACAGCACAGGCTGAGTGAATCATGGCTTGCAGCTGGTGGAGTAAAACATCAGCTATCACAGGACATTTGTAGGGTATGATTTGTGTTCGTGATCCATATGAGGCCATGTTCTGTTCCTGATGCTGAGCCGTTGTATGTAATGCTAGGTTTTAGAAAAGATACTGATTGCTCCCCTCTAAAGTCCTCTCTGGTTTTATGTGTGACTTTTAACGTGACTTTCCTTGTTTCCTTGTTCTCTGTCCTGTTTTTCAGCCGCTAGCGGATGATTTAATGTGTTGCTAAAAAAGCAGATACTGCATTGGCTCTCTGGCCAGCACTAAATACAGTACTATAATAATACTATAGTTTGCTGACCAAACTATCTTCCAGTGAGGGGCATTAATCATCAAAGCTGTCATATTAATCAAACATCTTACTAAGCTGAACTATCTGACTTGACATTTTTCCCCAAGGCAAATTGCTCCAACATGATCGGGGTAAACAAGACACCAAGCTCACAGAACTTTCTGCTGGTGAAATGAATGAATGGTTATAGTAGTGAAATATGTCCTGTGCTTGTTTATTGATTATCCAGTAGGTACTCACCTTTAGGACTAACAAAGCTTCATAAATTCATTTTCTGTACTCGCTTGATGCTTTTTTTCAGGTGCGTGGCGGGCTGGAGTCTATCCCAGCATGCATTGGGTGGAAGGCAGCGACACACCCTGGTCGTCAGTCCATCACTGGGCTTGCTGCCGCCCACTAACCAAGATTTATTTTACTGAATTTTATTTTAATCCTCATCAAAAAACTCAAACTAGTATAAAAACCTTACTCCAGAGCTGGGCCCAAGTCCCTAGTTCCACACATACTGTATGTTCTGGATCCTAACATAAAAGCCATCGGCTGTCATCAGAATCATCTTCAGTTCTTGAAGTGAGCTTCATTTTGGATTTTAAAAATGTTGTCTGTTGGACTCGTCTCATGTTAGATACTTGGATAAATTCCCTTGCATTTCTGTGATGAAATTCCAAATGTCCACTTGATACCAAAAGAACCCAAGACGCTTTTTAATGAAGGTTAAAATATGACAAAGCTTAACCTGCTTCACAAGATGAAAAGACAGTTGTACCTTTAATGGAACGCCAATATTATACAACCAAGCTGTGCAGATGGGTGCTCGTACTGAGGGGCACATGTATGGCCAAAGTGCTGGGAGAGCACCACCACTCAAGTTACAATACCATTCCACTGTGGGCCTGAAGGTTTCATGCAATTCTGTAGCAGTTTTACACAGTGGTTGTCAGAGAATTGCTGAGAGGGACTTGACTTTTCTTATTTTTTCAAACCATTCCTTTCCTGTCAAGCATTACACAAATGGCAGTGAAAAAACTCATGTCTAAACCAGAAATTGGCAGGCAATCTATCTCGAGTTTCCCTCTTTGTGAATCTGTCTTTTAGCAAAAGGGGCAACGTGGAACATTTCTTTTTAACCGTTTTTTTCTCTCTCCTCTTTCCAATAAGTGAATTGAATTGCAGAGACCTGGATATAATTTGACTTTAGACATAACCAATTTATCCTTCACCTCGGTGCAATCCGGGGGCCCTGTAATGAAAAGCCAGACCGAGAGTCGGGATTGGTGGAGAGTGACACCTGCTTCAGTAGACTCAAATTAGAAATGCCAAAAGAAAGGAGGAAACCGTCAAATAGAAATGTGTCAGACATTTTACAAGGCTAATACTCTTGTAGGCTGTAAGGTGGAGGTTTCAGTCCAAGGGTCTTTGAAAAGAGCTGAGTGACGTGCCTACACACATATGACCACCCACGTACACAAAGACAGGAGTTGCATTGCAACATGCTTGCCTGTCGCCACCACCATGCTCGGTGGAGCGTGACCTAATGATGTGCTCAGGAGAAGTCAGAACGTCAGAAATTCCAACTTTCTGACAAGACAACTGAAGGAACCAATCACGATTACAGTTTTTTACAATTGCTAACAAGCGTTTACCTATACTTGAGATACTTTTTCTAAACTCTTAACACAGCAACACACCTACATCACACAGTTAGACAAATAGTTCATTTTGTGCTCAAAACCACATATTTGCAACACAACAGCAGTTTCCAAAATGCAAGAATACTTTGTCAATATACACTAATACTACCAAAACACTGCAAACATGCCTCAAATCAAATACTTCTATCAAAACACTAGCACTAGTTTTCTATCCAAGAAGAACATATAGTCAATCATAGCACAACGACTTTCAAAATACTAACAGTTGATGGTATTAAAAAACTGCATTACTTTTCATGTTTCAGTTCTACCTGCATACAACAGACAAGATGAAATCCATTGTTTTTATAATTCAGTTTCCTTTTACTGTAAACCACTCTGTATTTTTGGTTGAGTGTTGAATGTGTGCATTTTTGGAGACATGCTATCTAAAAGTGAATGAGTCATCTTTACTTTATAGCATGTACAGTAGAAAAAACTAGTAAGTGACAGAGTTGCTGCAGTAAAAGCTTTATTAGCAACATAAAGTTGCTGGCAGCGATCAAAGATCCAACATACATGGCCTTTGGTTCCAAATGTGTGAAAATAAAATACACAATTACAGTAAAAAAGGCACAGAAGGGAAAAAACACAAAACTGCACAGTCCTGTTGTAATCTCTGACTGAGATTGGAATCAGCTGGTTGGTCTATTTTACACAACTATCATAAATCAGTTATTTCACAATGTTTCAATGATCTGTTCATTCAAAAATGCTCATCAGCTGTTTCAGTATATCTTCTGTTGTTGCAGAAGTAGAGGCTTTATACTGTATTTAAGGGTTTGAACATTAGGTTTTCATTTCTGGCATGTTGTGTGGAAGCATTTGTAAATAAGACAAGAAAGATCCATCATGTTGGTATTGGGTAAGCTTGTAT
>CABFOQ010046344.1:16981-29997 GCA_900660455.1 Gephyroberyx darwinii | reverse complement strand
TGATTTTATTTGCCGACCTAAAATATTTACCCACCTTCTGTTAATTTTGGATAAATCAACTTAAAGTCATCTGAGGTCAATTACTTGCACATTCCATACAATAATTAACAGTTTCTGACCTGTCAATATAATAAGTCTCCTGATTCCTCCCTGTCTGATACTCTGGCAACACCTGAATATGGCCTCTGGCATCTTAGAACACATTTCAATTCTAGGATGGCCTCTGAAATGCAATTCTTTAGTAGGAAGAAGCAGCGAGAAGGAACCTAACTGCTAAAGTGGTCCAGTGTTTTAACTTGATAGATGGTGGTAGATGAGCAATCACGGCCAGTCCACTAACTACATAAATTGTCAGTATCACTGGCCTATACTTGGCCTCATATTTATCCGATCATCAGATATAAGCCTATGACCATTTTCTCTGCCCCAATACTTTACTTTCAGTCAGTTGTGAAAGTGGCTGTGAAAATGGATTAATTGCATTAATTCAGTCCAGTCTATTAATTTGTCTTCCTTTTTTCTTCTGAAGATGCATCCCCCCTCTCTTCTGCTGTGCTTGTGTTTGGTAGCTCTCGTCGACGCATCTGGTGAGTACAGTACATCACTTTCTGCTAAAATACAATCAAGGTGTGTATGAGCTCTGGACATTTCTGCCTAGTTCTGTATTATCACAAATGTAACATTCAGTGTATGAATTGTATTTATCACATAATGTAGGGATCCTCATGATTTTCTATTAGTGACAGTAATACTGCTGATGTTTTTGTTTTCAGCTACTACATTATTTATTATGTGGCTGTTTTTCTTTCAGGAGGTAGCGATTGGTGCTATACTGGCTGTGGTAAGTAGGGACAGATTTCTTCATGGAAAATTTGGATCATGATGTCCGTGGAGTCTGTGGTATTAAGAGCATCCCCAACGTTGTTAGAGCACAGCTCCAGCCACTGGAGTGACATTTCTGGTGCTTTCTGTGGAGGGAAGAGGCAGTCTCCTATTGATATCATCACCAGCCACGCTGTCACTGACCCCAACCTCCATAACTTTACCCTCGTCAACTTCTCCTCTCAGCATGTTCTCAAGCGTCTCCGAAACAACGGACATACAGGTACAAACATTGACTCAAGGTGCTTCAGTTTTCTTGCCTGAGGTGTCTGATGCTGTTCATATATGCATACTGTCGTCATTGTGCAAAAAACATGATCTAATGCAAATCTGAAAAGTAAAATATCCGGAACGGTACAAAAGCAACTAGGATGATTGAAATACAGTTAAGCTAACAGGGCTTCCCCATTTTCCCCATGGGGTTAGTGAAGTGCATATTGGAGGACAATGAAGTTGAAGTGGGAGGAGGCGGCCTCAATGGAACATATTCAGCTCTTCAGTTTCACTTCCACTGGGGGGATACAGAGCACCACCCAGGCTCAGAGCACACGCTTGATGGTCACAGATATCCCATGGAGGTAGTGTTGGGCATCCACTCAACATGATGCTGAACTTCTTGAAGTTTTGGGCCTTGTTTTATCCAGTTTGTCTTTAAAATCATGCCATTTCCTCTAGATGCACATAGTCAGTCTGAAGAAGGGTCTTTCTGTGGAGCAGGCCAAGGCGGATCCAGAGGGAATTGCTGTTCTGGGGTTTTTAATCAATGTATGTCACACACATTCAAATTGTTTACAAAGAATGTCCTTATCATAGGTATAAGCTTTGTCAGTCATTTAGAGTTCATTAAATGTGAAAGATGCCATTCATCTGCGTATCCAAGATTCAGTGATTTGTCTGCAAAATTAGACCTTTACATTTAAGTGTAGATGTGGACAACTCATGAGTCCAGGTTTTACACCTTGACAGCAGATTCACGTCTTAGTTCTCTGATGTCTGAACATTAACAACCTTCTGATGTTGATGGTTGGACCGCCCCAGACATCGGGGATAATAAAACCAGCAATGCAGGCCAGTATTTGGAACATAATGAAGCTTTTAAGTATAATCAATGTCTCTCAAGGCAACAGAAGATGGCGTGACTTCAGACACATGGGATAATTTCACATCTTACCTGATGAACATCACAGCTGCAGGTTGGTCCTATGTTTCATTTGTTGAGTTTTACACCATTAAGGGGCACACACAGCTTTTATAGAATCAAGCTTATTTGGGCATAACATTTTTTTTAAAATAATGCATTTGGGCACTAGGTCTTAAAAATCACACGGCCGTTCATAGAAATAATACATTATATTGAATGGTTTCCCCATTTGTTTTTAATTAATTTGGTTAAGTTTAAGTAGTTTATACCTATATCTTTAATGTATTTAAATTCAAATTGTATTTCTTACATTTCTCTTCATAGAGGCTGAGGTTAATATCAGCCACGCCATATCTATTAATGACCTGATTGCCGATGTAGACCTCACAAAATTTTATCGGTACAAGGGTTCCTTGACCACCCCCACCTGTAATGAAGCAGTGGTTTGGACAGTCTTTCAAGATCCAATCAAAGTCAGCAAAGACCTGGTAAGTTGGCACACTTGGAACAGCGAAACCTTTCTTTTCCGGGAGAAGGGGATAGGCCATGTTTAGTAAACGCATGCCCCGCTGCATGTGTCACATTTGACACTTAACAAGATTAACTGACTGAGGAAGTAGTTCAACCATTAATATCCTGAAAGGAAAGTTCGCAGACGTGGTATTTATATTGTAAACCCTAACACACTTGGTGTGTGTCAACCTCAACCTCCGGTCACAAATGTTTTCAACCATGGTGGAGAAATCACTACAGCTCCACAGTAACTACTTAAGTCCTCTTTCCCACTACGTATTGTCATGTATCATAGATGATAGTAGTAGTGTACAGCTGGTTACGAGAACTGTAATGCTAATAGCACAAGCCAGGATTTGAATATTTGCCAACATGGGAGTAAAGTCTGACAACTTGCGACTACACATTCAGAGAGGGTGTGAGGGATGCAAACTGACTGTCTGACTGAGGAAGGAATTTCTAAAATGTTAGACATTTGTACAAAGGTTACTTGAGCAGACAAACTGTATCAGTTGTTCCTGTCTCCTTACTGTCTGGTCAACATATGACGTCAAGATCATAGAGCAGGGGTGTCAAACCATGTGCCACGGAGGGCTGAGAGTATGCAGGTTTTCGCTCCAACCAAAGACGACAGCACGTGATTTCACTGATTACCACACCTTCAACCAGAGAGGAGTGACTAATCAGTGAAATCACCTGCTGTAGTCTTTGGTTGGAGTGAAAACCTGCATACTCTCGGCCCTCCATGGCACATGATTGGCCACCCCTAACAGGTGGTAGCTAAAGGGGACCCCCCACTATGACTGATTCATAGTGAACATTTGATCACCTACAGATTGCAGACCCTAAACAGGCACACCTGACTGAAAGTCTATACTAATCTGGTTGATCAGCTTTTTTTGCATAATCTTTAAATGTTCAGGGCTTTAGTAGATCTTATCTGAACACAGCTGCACAAACGGGTTCTGGCTATCTCACTGTGAGCATATGACTTGGATGACCTGTATAACGTGTTCAATCTATGGCATAGATTCTATGCCATTGAGAGCCCATAGCATTTGACAGATGAGGTAGATTACCGGCAACCTATACAGGTGTCTGTGCATTTGGTCTGTTCCCTGCTTTAAGCAGGTGGCACTTCAATATGATGGTTTATTACACAACAGTTTGACTTTGTGTAACCTGTTCCTCAGGCTTTCTTTCTCACCTTGTGAGTTTCTTTTGAGTACTTATTATTGGCTCTGATAGGGTCCCTATAGAATTTATAAGCGGCTGGAAAATGCTGTCCAACACTTGGTATCGTTAATTTCAGAACTCACATAATGCCCCTGCTTTCTAATAAAATTGTAGAAAAATCTTTTTTCTTTCCTCAGATTGCACGGTTTCCAATGAAGACAAAGCTTAGTAATGTCTATCGGCCTACACAAGCTCTCAATGGACGCCATGTATTTGCTTCCCCTGCAGTTCCACCGTCTCCTGGTGGGTTGGAAAGTGAATAGTATCACCACTACATTTTATGACTGGGTGAATTGAAGTGTTAAATGACTGTTCTCACATTCTTTAGGTCATGCATGGTGCTATAACAACCACTGTGGTAAGTAACAGAACTTGTATATCCAGCATTGATTTTGAAATATTGGTCAGTTGCAATTGGCAAATTTCTGGACCTGAATGTTGAAACTTCCCCTCTGCCCTCAGATTACACTCCTGCTCACTGGCACCTTCTACCTCAGTCCCATTGTGCTGGCAAACACCAGTCACCCATCAACATCGACAACAAGTACACTGTGGCAGACAGTCAACTTGATGATTTCACCTTCACTAAGTTTGATGACAAGCATGTCATGAAGTACATCACAAACACAGGCCATACAGGTTTGCAAATGTCGCTTCATACATTAATGGCTGGTTACCTGAACATGTATCAAGCATGGACTTCATTGTTGTGCACCATTTTAGTATTAACTTTAATTATAATGAAATTGAATCATCTTAAGACCTTTACCCTTTTTATGAACAGAAATGACAACATGTGTTTCTGTTTAGTCAGCATTTCAAAGGTAATTTGGGTTTTACCTTGGTACATGGCTATAAACAAGGTCAAAAGCCTAGTGGTGAAACATATAGTAATTTAAAAGACTGCCATTTATGCTCAGGCTATTCACACTATTTGCGCTTTTCCTTCTGGTCTCACCCACTTCCAGTGAAGTGTGTGCTGAAGGACGGTATGGTGGAGGTCTCAGGGGGTGGTCTGGGTTATGTCTATTCCACCCTCCAGATCCACTTCCATTGGGGCAGCATGTCAGATGACTCTGAGGGCTCAGAGCACACTGTGGATTCCAAGAGGTACCCAATGGAGGTAAAAGGCTCGTACCAAGTAGAGAACGCAGTTGTATTGAAGGAATTTCATTTTCTAATACATTTTGGTGCTGGCATTTATGGTCACTGGTTTGTTTTTGTTCAGATGCACATAGTGAACATGAGGAAAGATTTGACTCTGGCAGAAGCAAAAGAGACTTCAACCGGACTGGCGGTGCTAGGATTCTTTATTGAGGTAAAGTTGAGCTTGACTAATGTAATGTGAGTTTGTGAACCCTTTGATATTACCTGCCTTGCTGCCTCTATGGTGTGATTTTCATCCAAGTCATAACAATGGATAAACACAATGTGATTTAACAAATAACATACGCAATGTATTTTACTGAACATTGTTCAAACATTAACATGCTAAGCTGGAAAAAGTCTGTAAACCTCTCGGAGAAAACATTCCCACCAGTGTACCTACCAGACTCGTGTGAATCTACAATGGGCCCATCTTCTGTCGCAGCCCCATTTCATGAACTAGACTGATAAAGCGCTTGTATTTTTGCATAGTAATGCAGCTTTAAACTGAGGAAAATTTTGGTTTTGGACTGGCCAAGTAAGAGTCCTAACCTTAACCCTCTTGAAATGTTGTGGCATGACCTGAAGCAAGCTGTTCATGCAAGACATCCCAAAAATATCAAGCATGTGTTCAATAAAGACATGTAAAAGTTTGTTAAATCACATTGTGCTTTTCCATTTCTATGACCTCCATTTTCCATCAATTTTCATGACAAAATTTCTCCAACATTTACAGTTCCCATTAGAAATCCTTCCCAAAGCAGTGACTTTGCTTATGTGGATTAAGGGTCACAATGCATATTACTACTTAGAGGGGGAAATTGAAGTCGTGTTTTTTTGTTTTTGTTTTTTTTCTCTCCCCCATTTTCTAGGCTGCTGATGGTCACAAGGAACATAGAGGTTCAGCGCATCAAGAGGTATATCCCTTAGTTTGATAGCTCACTAGATTGTACTGCTCCTCAGTAAAATGGTTGTGTAGTGATGGGGAACTCTTAACGACTTTCAATAAAATGTTCCCTTCATTGTTTGTTTTCTCTGTAGGGGGCTGGTTCCACGTCTAACTCGGATCCTTGGAAAAAATTTAGCTCATACCTAGCTGCTATTCAAAACATCAGTGAGTGCACCGTTTAGCATAGTCTTTTAAAAACCTGTTTGGATACCAAAAAGATGCACCACTACATATGATGCGCTTTTGTTCAATTTAGGCAGCCAAGTTCACGTCACTGAGGAAATTTCCATTGATGACTTACTTGGTGATGTGGACCGTACATCCTACTATCGTTACAATGGGTCCCTAACCACCCCTACTTGCAATGAAGCAGTGGTTTGGACTGTCTTTAAACATCCTATCAAGGTGGACAAGAACCTGGTATGTACAATTGGCTAGCTTAGTGTTAACTACAGTGCCCTCCATAATGTTTGGGACAGAGACAACTTTTTTTTTAAAGGTTGCCTCTATACTTCAGTTTTAGATTTGTAATCAAACAATTCACATGTGGTTAAAGTCTACATTCACAAATTTTATTAAAGGCCCTTTTTAGACATTTTGGTATTACCATGTAGAAATGACACATGCCCCCCCCCCCTCCATTTCCAGGCATCATACAGACACAAAAAAAACCCAGCATGCTTTTGTCCCAAACATTATGGAGGACACTGTAGATGTGCTTGGGATCTAGCTGTGTTATGTTGGGTTCAGTGTGTCAAACAGGTGGTCCAGCTGCTTTTTTGATAATCTGCATTTGGGTCCAGTCAGGCCAGGATGACCTTGAAAGCTGTAACTGGTATTGTTGCATGCAATACAAAGGTAATATTTTTAACCCCCAGTGAATAACATGTTTTATGCATAATCAAGTTATTTAACTGTTCATTTTGTGCTAAGCAATGAGTAGCATACAGTATGACCTTATTAGTGTATGCTGATAAATAACTGTTCATAGCCATCCATTAAATAATATGGTGATGCTGGTAGAAGTCAAAGTGGTTAAATGACACTAGAGAACTGGCAGGAAGTATTTGGTTGTGGCTACTATGCGCTTGTGGGTAGATAACAGAAAAGCATGGATGACATTCTGAAGGCACTATTGATTGGCATATCTTTAAAACAGGGGATGTACATCAGAGATAGGCAACCATGTGAATATGCATGTGTTCATTCTAGGCAATCACAACACGTGATTTCAGACAAGTTTCCTAGTTCAAGGTTCAGTGAAATCACCTGCTCTTTGGAATGTACCTGCAGACTCTGTGGCATGTGGTTGCATATCCTTGCTGTACACAGCTATGTGTACACTTGAGTTGCTGCCAGTTTGTGTTCATCACATTTTTAAGCATGTGGGATTAGCATTAATACTGCTAATCCTACATTGACGCGTGTGTGGAAGTGTAGCCTAAAAGCTAGCTGTATAGGTGGTGTTGATGTCAGAAACATCCATTGGCTGCTTGAGTGACAACGCCCACAAGGTCTGTTTCCATTTCAGCTGAGACTGACTACTAACATCAATTAACTGTAATTACCGCACCTTCAAAAATTCCTTAATTCAATGCCTCACACCCTAGCTTCCTGGCTGGCTGGATGAGACATACTGAGGCATGTGACTTGTTTGCATTATTTGACACTGAATTGAGAGCAAGCTTGGAAATTCATTTCTAAAAGGGCTGTATCTGAAAGGATGGACACCTTCCAAGACAAAACTGAACTGGAGCATAATGACATTTCTGACAAAGCCAGCTAAATGTGAATCCTGCGTTTGAAACATACACTTTGTAAAATTGTCGCCATGTCAAAGGTTACCCACAAATTCAACCAGAGAAGCGACCTAAGTTGTTGACCTCTCTGCTTGAGAGAGCTTCTGCAACATCTTGAGCATGTTGAAATGTTAGTCTGAGAAGCATCAGAAGCAAAACTGTTGAAGTTTAGAATTTCATTTTGAGTGGCATGGGCCAGAAGGACCAAATAACAAAGGACTCCCGAAGAAATGTATCTTTTCACTGGGGGGCGGGGTGTGGGGGTGTCAGGGTCAGCTACAGAACAGAACAGCTTCCTTGGAGCTGGTAGGGATTCAGTGTCTTGCTCTGATTCAGATGACATTCGTATGAGGGCCCGGATATCTGATACATTTCCGATACGCAGCAATGTGGCCCAAGTCTGGACGGTCAGATTGGAATTCTTGTGGTTTTTACACACATCTCTCTGTGCAGAAGTTGAAGAAGCTCTCATCTTGAGCATGTTGAAATGTTAGTCTAGAAGCATCAGAAGCAAAATTGTTGTTTTGTAATTAATTTAATTTGTGGCATGGGCCAGAAGGACCAAATAAAGGATAACTTTTGTGTACACATAATCCATTCCTGATCTGCTCAGCTTGCCATTTGACTGTTTGATAGTACACTTGGGTTTCCACAGTAGGTATCAAATCTACACACTATTTCAAAGTTTTGATTGCTGAGAGGTATGAAATGAAACAATTGACTCAGATTTTTTCACTTTCATTTGGATATAGTAACCGGCAACAACGAACCACTGAAATCCTGGTTTAGTTAATCTAATTGGAATCACTTCAGTTGAGTTCAGGTGATGGCAAATGAGCTTTGTGCATGCTTTCAGATGCTAATTACATCTGAACACAGATATAACCCCCAATTATAAGGAGTGTGCACACTCTCACAACCAAGGTTACACAATGTTTTACATTTCAACTTACTATAATAAATTGTCAGGAATGAGTAGCATTTTGTTTTACTTTTTTTTTTTTTAAATGACTATCAATAAAAGTGAAAACATTTAACCAATTTTTGTTCTGGGCCTCTAGGCAATAGAAACTCCAGTTATAGGTGCGTATGAATAACAAGGCCTCTGATTTACACATGTGCCGTGCTGGTTCCACAAACAGATTGGGATTATGATGAGTGGGTGGTTTCTCTGAAATGTTAAGGAACATTGCGCCTGAATATGGTATTGAAATGACAGGCGATGTCACTAAATGACCATAGATGTACATGAAGTCAAAAGAATGTGACAAGCACTTGTGAGTCTATCCAAAAATGGCAATTAACTTCTTTTTTTTTTTAAACCCTCACCAGATGAAGCTGTTCCCTGGTCAGGCAGGCTATCGCAATGTGTATCGGCCCATACAGTCCCTTCATGACAGGAAAGTCTACACCACTGCAGCATCCAGTGCCCCAGGACCCATGATGTTAGTTCTGCTGCTGGCCTGTTTCTATGCCTTTCAGTCTAGTTTGCTATATCCGTGACAAGGTTAACCGCAAATATTGAAAATGTATCTTGCACTAATTCTGTCACTCAACATTTTCAGCTTTTTAGTTGAGTATTTAAGCTTTTGTTTTGGCAAGAGTTGGAAAGTGGTTGATTCTTACAAAACCGTGCATTGATCCATATTGACTTTTGGGTATAGCATTGTTTTTATAACAGGGCTTTGACTATTGCTGAATTCTGGCTTCAAATATTTCTAGTCAAAAAATTCTAGTTAAATGGCTTCAATTTGTGAACTGGAAAGAGGCTATTGGTGTTTGGAAGCCTAGTGTTGTGGGGCGGTTATATAATCATGTTAACTGATGATCTTTTGGAGCATATGTTAATTGCAAGGTTAGAGTTGGCAAGGAATGTACATGTAACAATGAATTACTTTTGCACCTTTCCCTAATGCAATAAAAGGGGGTCAAGGTCTTTGAACTCTTCAGCAGTGGCAAATATAAATGTTACAATCAATGACACTTAATAAATAAATAAATTCTACAAGTACTGTCTGAATGTGACTCTTTCTGGTACTGTCACTTCGTGCAAGTTGTCTCTGGCTGCCAATAAATGGCATGCTGTAATGCCTGTCTAACCAAAAGCAAATTAGATTTTTACGGAGGCAGCTGATGTTGAGGGAGGAATTTGTGGCTTTACTCCCAACTACAATTCACATTCATCAATAAATCAATTTTTATGGGACAGTCGCATCATTGACATGTTCGGGATCCGTGCTCCGGCACGATTAGCGATCACACACTGCCGATTCCAAGTGAACCGGGCCCGAGCACACCTCTTCAAGCGTGCCAGGGCACGGTACGGAGCGATCACACTAGTCAAACGAACTGGACTTTGGGGGTCAACCATGCTCGGGCACGATACGGATGGCCTTGTGAGTGTGCCCTAGTGGGATTGGTACTTGGTCATTGTGTTTTGGACAGGCTGAAAATTCTTCTTGACGTCATGACACAAAGTTCCCATCCTTGTTGAAAGTCATACAGGCTTCAACATTCTTCAAGGCCTTGACCATAAATTCCTCTGTAATGATATGAAATACACAACTGACTTAGGCCATGTATGGTCCCACTTTGTTTTTAGGCCCTCCTGCAAAGACTTGGGGATGCCTTATGAAATCTATAGTTTGGAAATTCATTATATTGTCTTGAATAATTCTTGAATTTCAGTTTGACAGTAGGGGAAGAGAAAAACAAATTTAAATTGGAGACCTGCCCAAGCCATTGGAATGACATGAGTCATACTTACTGTGGCAGACAGAGACAGTTTCCCATCTACAACATCAAAAACATTAACTCCCAAAGTAACTTGAGGTGTCAAAACACCGGCCATTCAGATGAATTAAGCTGCCCCGAAACTAACATGACATAAACTAACCAAATGACAACTATGCAGTGATTGTTTGAAAGTTGTTGATATGTAAGTTATGTAAGTTATGTTCCCTAATAAAATGTAACTTAAATGAAGATAGATGGTTGAAGTGAGTGGAGGTGGTCTCGGTTGGGCAATTTTCCATGAACCAATTAAAATGAGCAAAGAACTGGGGAGCAGGCATACAGCCATGAGAAATTTGTCATGGCAATGAGGAAGTGGCTGGTTGATTTAAAAACAAGGATAAGCTTGGTATTCTTTTAATGTGTACCAATAAAACTGGTTCCATTGAACTGTCAAGTAACCACTCCTTTCACCCCAAACTCGACAAATATTTGCATCCTCCCTTCCTGTTCCTTGTCTATCCAGTATAAATGCCAAGATTCCCTGGCAGTCTCAGTTAATGCCATTGCCTTGATGGTCAGCTTTGCCTGCAAGTCTCAAGTCTCTTTTTCTTTTTTTTTTTTGACTTGAAATTATGACGATTTCTGTCTCAACATTTTCAGCGCTGCTTAGTGTTGAGGGGTTGAATGCCTTTGGATGTGAACTGGCAACCAGCCAGTCACAAGCCCACTACTGAAACCTCTGCTACTGCCCCCCCCTCCTTGTTTGATTAATCGACTACCAAAGGAAGTGTGAACAGCAATACAATGGAATGTGGATTAGGATCTTTTGAATGGCGTCTTAACTCAGTAATCCTACCAGCCTGATGTGGGCACAAGATAAACCGCTGAGTAATCTAGTGTTGAGGTTCATGTTATTGAAGTTTGATGCGCATGAATTGTGATCTGGTGGATTAGGGAGGATTCACCTCTCCACTGCCGTTAGGATTCTGAGCCCATTAGTTACTATTTAACTAATTACTAGTTAGGTAGCAATCAATCTGTTATGTAATGGACTTGCCAGTGTGAGTGAATTTGACTGAATAATGTATAGCCTTTAGCTTGTGAAAGCCTTATACTGTCATGGCTGGGCCAGTTTCTGCCATGGTTTCCTAGTGTGTGTTTGTCTGTCTGTCTCTCTCTCTCTCTCTCTCTCTCTCTCTCTCGCAGAGTTGTGGATGTGTCCCTGGAGCTCTCCACGCTGCCAATTCCCCTCAACTGTTTACCATTATCTAATCATCTCTGCATGTGTTTATAAGGCCGACTCTGAGTTTGTGTTAATTCCTAGTTCGTCGTTGAATGTTCTGCTGCTGCACTGTTTCTCGTACGCTCGTGTCTAGTCTTAGAGCACACTCACACTAGGCCATCTGTATCGTGCCCGAGCATGGTTGACCCCCAAAGTCTGGTTCGTTTGACTAGTGTGATTGCTCCGTACTAGGCCCGCTTGAAGAGGTGTGCTCGGGCACGGTTCACTTGGAGTCGGCACAGTGTGATCGTTAATCGTGCCGGAGCACGGATCCCGAACATGTCAATGATGCGACTGTCCCATAAAATCGATGATTTATTGATGAACGTGAATTGTAGTCGGGAGTAAAGCCACAAATTCCTCCCTCAACATCAGCTGCCTCTGTAAAAATCTTCTTATACGTGCAGCACGTTTAACTGAAAATCGTTGCGTTGCATAATCGATAAATCTATAAGGCATGTGAGAGAGCCGTGAGTCACCGCACCCAAAGCGACTCCAAATAAGCCACAAAGTAAAATTATGAACTCCACTGTGCTGTGCAAAGCGCGTTTCTTCAACACAAGAAGTTGCATCGTGATGACGTAAGCGTGCTCCGGCACCGTTCAAGCCAACCGGGCCTAATGTGAGTACGCCCTTAGTCAGTATACTCAGTCCCAGTTGTATTGTGCTTGTTGTCTCTTCTCTCAAGTAAAGTACTTTAATCCTGACTCCTGCCTCCAGTCTCCTGTCTGCCCTTGGGTACACTAGTATTCCAACCATTACATATACACCCTTGTCCTTTGGATGTTACTAAAAAGATCACATGGCATTATTGTCAGCTACCCATGTCAGTTTTAACTGACTTGAGGCATGTCAGAAAGTGGACAAACCAGAAAATCACTGTTTTGTTATGCTGCAGTCTTGAGTAAAGTGTACTTGAGGGGGCTGACAGCAACCACTCAACTCCACTCTTTGTTTTCCACGCCACAGTTCATCTTGTCTCTTGTTGCGTCACGACCATCTGACTTCTGCAATGGATACATCAGCAATACTACTCCATCAGGAACTGACTCTTCTAACAGCGATCACATTATACAGCTTTATGGGGAAATTAATTGTAGCGTTTATCATTATGTCCCTTCACAGTTTGGTTTATTTTAGTGAACATTCACTTTTACAGTTCACGCTATTGTGGAGGTGTTTTGCAACCCCTGGATCTGGTGAATCAACTACTAGCGCATTCACTCACTTTTCATTTTCAGGCACACTGAGCAGGATCAAGATAATACAATGGAATTGCAATGACAGTGAAGGAAGTCATAAGTCATGAGTCATCTCTTGGACTAATGAAAA
>CABFOQ010046344.1:0-16847 GCA_900660455.1 Gephyroberyx darwinii | reverse complement strand
GGCGTTGCTATGTAACAGAACAGCTTCCTTGGAGCTGGTAGGATTCAGTGTCTTGCTCCGATTCAGATGACATTTGTATGAGGTCTCGGATATCTGATACATCCGATATGCGGCAATGTGACCCAAGTCTGGCTGGTCAGATTGGAATTCATGAGGTTTTTACACACATCTCTCTGCGCAGAAGTGGCAGATGGTGAAGCTTTTTTAGTCTGGACTTAAAAAAAGAAAAGTCTCAGTTGTTCTGGAAGTTTGTTCCACCTATTTGTTGCATAGTAACTAAATGCTGCTTCACCCTGTTTGGTTTTGACTCTGGGAACAGTTAGCAGACCTGTTGACCTGAGGGGTCTGGAGGGTTCATATTGGGTGAGCATGTCAGCGATGTATTTTGGACCTAGACCATTTAGTGACTTGTGGATGAGTAACAATATTTTAAAGTCAATTCTCTGAGCAGGGATCTGAGAACTGGCGTGATGTGGTCAATTTTTTTTGTCTTTGTTAGTAGTTTAGCAGCAGCGTTCTGAATGAACTGTAGCTGTCTGAATGCCTTTTTAGGGAGACCTGAAAGAAGACCATTACAATAGTCTAGCCTACTGGTAATAAAGGCGTGAAAGAGTTTTTCTAGGTCTTGTTGTGACATGAGTCATCTGAGCCTTGCTATGTTTTTAAGATGATAGTAGGCTGATTTTGTTACACACTTGATGTGGCTGTTAAAATTGAGAAATCTGAGTCCGTAACAACGCCTGGCTTGGTCTTTGGTTTTTAAAGACAGGGAGTCAAGGTATCTACTAACTTTCAGCCTTTCTTCTTTGGCACCAAAGACAATTATCTCAGTCTTGTCTTTATTTAGCTGAAGGAAGTTCTGGTACATCCAGTCATTGACTTGCTTAATGCATTGGCACAGTAAGTCTATGGGACGATAGTCATTTGGAGATAGGGCTGTATAGATTTGGATGTCGTCCGCATAACAGTGGTAGGCAATACTGTTATTTCGCATAGAAACTGTAATTTGAAACTGTGTAGACTTGATATCCAGTTATAGGTGCGTATGAATAACAAGGCCTCTGATTTACATGTGCCATGCTGGTTCCTGGGATTATGATGAGTGGGTGGTTTCTTTGAAATACCGTCAAGGAACATTGCACCTAATATGGTATTAAAATGACAGGCGATGTCACTAAATGACCATAGATGTACATGAAGTCAAAAGAATGTGACGAGCACTTGTGAGTCTATCCCAAAATGGCAATTAACTTTTTTTTTTTTTTTTTTAAACCCCACCAGATGAAGCTGTTCCCTGGTCAGGCAGGCTATTGCAATGTGTATTGGCCCATACAGCCCCTTCATGACAGGAAAGTCTACACCACTGCGGCATCCAGTGCCCCAGGACCCATGATGTTAGTTCTGCTGCTGGCCTGTTTCTGCTGCTGGCCTTTCAGTCTAGTTTGCTATATCCGTGACAAGGTTAACCGCAAATATTGAATTAATTGCACTAATTCTGCCACTCAACATTTTCAGCTGAAGTGGCACACAAAGCTAAAGCCATGCTTTTGGCCCCTTTTTGCCTCAGCGCTCCATCCTCATCAGCTGATCAAGTCTCATCTGACCTCCAAAGCAAATATTCCTTAAAATTAACTCTTGGACCGCAATTTCACTGGCTTCCAGGAAAAACGGCGTACAGGGGCAATCTTATTACTTGCCAAAAGCAGGCCCCACTAAAGACAAGAATACAATATATTGCAAAACACCCCTTCTCTTGTTACAACAAAAGGAGAAATTCAATAATGAGGCATGGCTACCCCCTACTCAGTCAGGCTATAGTCAACTATTTCTAGATAAAGGTTTGCTACATGTCATATATGGGTCACTTTCAAAGGCTATGCTCATACTGCAGCTGAAAGTGTCTCAATTCAATTCTTTCCCTCAAAAGTGACACAAATCAGATTATTTAAATCAATCATTGTGGCCTGTAGTGTGATAACAGCCCCTGGCACATGCATCTGATTGGCATCCTAAAATATGGTCTGATATTCATCTATGTAATAAATATAGAAAACAATGTGATTCAACAATACACAAAAAAAATTACTTTTACATGCTTTATTGAACATATTGTTCAAACAGCTTAAATTGGAAAAAGTATGTGATCCATGAGATTAAATAACCTCCTTTAATAACCTCAACCAAATGTTTCTTGTAGTTGCTTAGACCTGCATAACAATTACGAGGTATTTTGGACCATTCCCCCTAACGGTTTCAGTTCATTGAAGAACAGCTTGCTTCAGGTCATGCCACAACATTTCTATAGGTTAAGATCAGGAATCTGACTTGGCCAGTCCAAAATGTTAAATTCCTCTGTTAAAGCCAGTCTGTTGTAGATTTGCTTTTGTGTTTGAGGTCATGGTGATGCTACATGACCCAACCTCTGTTAAGCTTTTGGATCAGTTACTCTGATATCCTCCTGAAGAATTTCCTGATAAAAGTTTTTAATACATTAATCCCTCAATGATTGAAGGCAGCAAAGCAGCCAAACCATGATGCTCCCTCCTCCACACCTGAATGTCATCTCATTGATTGGATCACCTGACTTCAAGGTTCACATACTTTTTCCAGCTTAAGCTGTGAACATTTGAGCAATATGTTAAATAAAAACACGTAAAAGTATTTGTGTGTTATTTGTTAAATCACATTGTGTTTATTGTAATCACTTAGATGAAGATCGGACCATATTTAACAGAATTTAGGAGCCATTCATGCAGGAAATTCAAAAAGGTTCACAAGGTTCTTCCTGAGGGGACTGTTTCCTCAGATTGTGGTGAACTTCTACCGCTGCGCCGTAGAGAGCATCCTTACCAGCTGCATTACAGTCTGGTACGGCAACTGTTCTGTTTCAGACCGGAAAGCACTGCAGAGGGTAGTGAAAACCGCCCAACGTATCACCGATACTTCACTCCCGTCCATCGAATCGGTCCAGCACAAGCGAAGGGCGCGCAGCATCGTCAAGGACTCCTCTCACCCCAGCAACAGACTGTTTGCCCACCTCTACAGGTCCCTCCGTTCCAGGACCAGTAGGTTCAGGAACAGCTTCTTCCCCTCAGCTGTCACCTGCCCCCCCTGCACTATTTATCTATATTTTTTGTATTATATACACATACCTTGCACCATACATTTTGTACCCTGTTTAGACTACCATTATTATTTATACAGTAGCCTACATATTTACCGTATTCATTTCACACTGTTCATAGGCTCACATAATGAGGCAGCAACATATAAAGGACACCAAACCGGGTCTAAACAAGAAAAGGAAATTCTTACAAAGTTTTTAAACGATAAGAGCAGGGAGATCCTCTCCCTAAACTAATCAAAACGGGGGGAAGAAACTAATCTACCAAACAAAACCGAAAACTGGACTGCCAGACCTCCCCCAAAAAAGAGACCGCTACACATAAAGCTAACAAAATAACATGCTTGTGGAAGGAGTCTCTCCTCCACTCTCCAGAGGGATCCTTTATAACAGGGTCACCCTCATCAAGCCCAAACCATGGGCACCTGCGCAAGGAGAGAGAGAGAGAGCGAGAGAGAAAGGGAAAGCAAAGCAAGGGGGGAGAGCAGAACACAGGCAAAGACGTGCTGATGATATGATGAATGATATGATTATCCTGCTGATTCACTGGTGTCACAACCTCCAATCTCCTGGCAACGCACGTGAATCAGTAATATACACATGACCCGGTAGACCGTAATTTACAGAAATAGTAATTTACATTCATTGTAGGACATGAGCTTATCATTAATTAATTAGTTGATTCATATTTGTAGTGATTGATTGATTGATTGTGGGATCTCCACACACTTCAGGGGCCGTCAGATGCCAGGTCTTACCTAATAAACATGTCTGAGATGATAGGGGCGGCTCAGATCAATCTGTGAGATGATCAGGGTGGTTACGAAACTTGAAACTTGTAACTTGTCATACCAGATGATCTGTCCAGACCATCAGTCTCCCGCCCCGACTGTCGAGACGTCCAAATATGATGTTAATCAGTCCGCCAAAGAGGACCCATATCCCCCAAAACATTAATAGTCAAATGAATAGATTCACTACTTACGTTTAAATATTAAAAAAAAGTTTTAAAAAAAGTTCAAGTTAAAATTTTAAAAAATTCCAGTAACATGAGTCACTATATCAGGGTGCAGCTAACGTAGACTTTTATATTTTGTGTGGCGCTTGTGAAATTAAATCACACAGCGAGAATAAAAACGTAATGGTTTTGAAATAGGTTGAGCACACTAAAATGACTTATCGGTATCACAGGGTTTTGCCTCTGCCAAGACGAATCTAGAATATAAAATTATCTGAAATAATATTCAGGTAGTCGAACAATAACCCCGATTTTAGTCTAAATCAGCGTACTGACACATGGACACCGAAGAAAAAAACAACAACATACAAAACCTCCCTAAAAACAAACAACAATGGACAATCCTCTATAGGCGGTTTCAAATCGTCAAATCGTCTGCTGAGCGCATAAAAGGAGGGAGGATGAGGCTCATCAGGTATTAACAGAAAGACAGGACAGGTGCATTGAAGGTAAGAACCTGCTCATCTAAAACCAGGGTTGAGTCTTTAAATGGTCCCTAATTATTTAGGGCGCGTCAAATGTAACTTGTATTTTCTTTTTTTTATTGCTTTGAAACTTGGCACAAAATCTGTTCAAGTGACGAGGTATGGTTTAAGGTTTGGGGGAATGGTTCCGCATAGCAGTTTAAATGGCTAAGACGTACATTAATCATTCCACAGGCAACTGGTTTTGCGGGAAGGCAAGAAACGTCAACATAATTTAACCCCACTGAAAACAGAATTGAAACACTTAATGACTGATTTTTTTAATTTTTTTTGTTACCATATGTGCATTTAATTTGGATGATTATTTGATTGTTTCGTGAAACATCAATTGGATTTCAAGACCTTTGAGTTTATTGACCGTGTCGCTTTTTAGATGAACTGGCTTCTTGTAGCAGTTTTGGCTTGCGCCCTCCTACCCAGCGTCCACTGTGCCGTAGGCTCAGTAGGTAGGTGGCCTTCTTGACTTGTTTCTGTTACAATGACGCCTTAGGGTAGACACATTGTAAATACGTAAGTATTTCTTCTCTTCCACAGCCTGGTGTTACCATCTCCCAACTTGCAGTGAGTAGTCTCCTTTCTTCTTTTTTTTTTTTTTTTTTTAAACAACTAACATGATTAATGGTATCTCGACTTCTTTAGTTTACTGTTCTTCCTTTTAGTGTATTTAAACTTGTGTACCTGATTTTTTATTTATTTATTTATTTGTAGATTACACTACTTGGCCCACCATTTCACCTAACTTCTGCAATGGCTCTAGGCAGTCTCCCATTGATATCGTCTCAGCATCTGCCACAGCTAACTCCAGCCTGACTGCCTTCACCTTTCACAATTACAGCCGCGACTCCACGTTCACAAAGATCACCAACACTGGAAAAACAGGTGAGCAGCGGGGATCAGTTTTAGGGGTGGGCCCCGACAAACCTGAAAACTGACAAAAACGGACAGCCTTGTCTCTACAACTAAATTAGGAAAAGGAAATTAATCGCTATAGGAGTCGCGATTCTAGCAAATGATCCTTTTCCTCCTCTGGTCCAGCCCGGTTTTGATTTATGTATGAAACAATCCAGGATGTTTTCAATACAATGGCTTCCCCTGTTGCCCCCCCTCCAGTCAAAGTGACCTTTGCAAGCGGCGTTCAGGTTTCAGGAGGGGGCCTGTCGGAGGCCTATGACGGCCTTCAGTTCCACTTGCACTGGGGTAATGGTTCCTCTGTCCCCGGTTCCGAGCACACTGTGGATGGCAAGCGCTATCCCATGGAGGTATGGCAAAGTTAAACCTTGCACAATTTCGTATGGAGCTGTAAAGTGAAGCCCGATCACTATATTAAAATCACATTCCACCTATTATTATTATTATACTTTTTCTTTTTCTTGCTATGATTCATTCCCTCAGTTACACATTGTAAATATCAAGTCATCCCTCAATGGGAACACAACGCAAGCCGTTGCGGACCCGACGGGAATTGCTGCTCTTGGTTTCTTCATCGAGGTGAGAAAGTGCCTTTATTTAAATATCACATATCAGTAAAATCGAATATGTGTGACGCCAGCAAGCTTATGAATTAGATCACCCGTTTTAAATACGGCGGAATTAAGCAATGGGTGCAATTTTCAGGTAATGGAAGGCAACACAACTGCTTCACCTGCCAGCTGGAACACCTTGACCTCCTATCTGACAAACATCACAGAAGCAGGTAAGGAAATTCTTTACTCTTTCCTTGTTGCAATTTGAGCTTATGTTTTGCAATCCAATGCAGGGAATCCATGTGCCGTGGAGGTTATCATACCAACCAAAACGGTACATCAGACAATTTCCCTGCCTTCAACCAGAGAGGAGGAACTAATGGGTGAAACCTCTCGGTGGACTGTTTGCTCTCCTCGGCACATGGTTACCCAGCCCTGTAATAGAGGTTCAACTACTGTCCTGTCTGAAAGTCAGTATTTGTTTTCAGATCAGTCAGCAACAGTAGCTCCTGGCCTTTCACTGGATGATCTCCTTGTTGGAGTGGATCGCACACGGTACTATCGCTACCTTGGCTCGTTGACAACCCCCACTTGTAACGAGGCTGTGGTTTGGACCGTGTTCAAGGAGTCAATCAAAGTCAGCAAAGACTTGGTGAGTTTGGAGTTCATTGTGAATTTAGATAATGGTGTTACGTACATCAGTGGGGAAAAGGGCAGTATGGTGTACACAAATGTTCTAACAGCACTTTATACAGCTGGTTGACTTGAATTGGTTGACTGTCTTGTCTCCAGATTGACCTCTTTAGCAACACAGTTCGCGTTGGTAACAACACCTCAGTTTTCATCACCAAAGCCTACAGAGGCGTCCAGCCAAGGCAAGCGGTCACCACACAGGCCAGCGTGACCACCAGCGGAACCACCAATGTCCAACACTCTCTAGGCCTCATGTTCCTTGGCCTAATGTTCTGGAGGGGTTAGAACCAGCTGCTGAAATTGCAATGTTTAATTGAAGTGCGATTATCTCATCTGTTACCTTAGCCATTCAAGTTGTGTCTTTGTTGGTAAACTTGTATGCTGTTGAGTCATTGGTTTATGCCAGCAGATTAACTTAATAACTGTAAACCATTTGTTTCAATGTACCTAAATAAATTTGCCATTTGCACCATGCTTTTTCTATATGAACCTGCAGGCTTTGTGCTCCCTTTAAGCCCCTAAAGTTACGCTCCAACCCAATGGGGGCCATCCCTGTGACCTACTCCCGCCACAGGGGGCTAGTAAGGGATGAACTTCACAGGACCACGATAGTTTACTGGAAGCACTAGCTGTTTTAGCATTGGGTTGGAACCCTGTAATGTAACTTAACCTCATTGGCTACACTGCCATGATAAGGAAAATACTGGAAAATACTGCATGGTTTTTGTTTTTTTCTCACTGATAATGGTTTGTGGTTACATTAAAATCGGCCCTGGCAGTCTCAGGTGCCATTTAATGGTTAGAGTTGAAATTCAGTCAGTCCCTCCCTTTTGGAACTTTGCTTAATGCCGCCCTTGTACCCTGACCCATGACCCATCTTAAATCTCTGAGCTGCTGGTTGCAGTTGGTGTAATGAAGGAATGAATGTGTCAATCAAATGAGAACCCTTATTTATCACAATATTCTATGCTGCATTTATCCATCTTGCATTACATGCACATATAACAGCAATGTGACCATTGGTCTTGTGATTTGTTTCAACATAAATAAACAACTGTCGATCGAAGAGTGATAGAAATTGGATTCTGTGCCTTTTTTTTCACAACAGTTTGAATAGGCTTGGCTTTCCCACAGCAGCATCAAATGTAATCCCTATTGTTGCACTTTTTTGTCTGGAGTTGAGTCAGACACTTTAGACGGGCTTTTTAAAGTCCAGTTTTCAAAACATTAGGCCAGATAAGACTGCAATACAAGCCTCTTATATTTGTCAGAAGCGGGTCGATTCCATTTCGAACACTGAAAGATATGCCCTGCCCACTAATTGCCTTGTTGGTTTTACTTAAGTGATTTTACAAGGAAATGGCAGTGGTGTCAGGTACAGCCTGCCAAAAATATTTCACGACTGAATAAACATTGCTATGCAAACTTCATCATTGAAAAAATGATCAAATGAATCAAAGGTCAAAACCCTCATATTGTATGACTTAACTAGACAAACATTAAGTGTTCCATTCCAACATGAGTGGGCCTTTCAAGTCAGCTGAAAGACAAATGTCCCATGTTTTATGTCAATCTGCAGTTAAGACCTGAGAAAGTGAAATTTAACAAGAAACTGAATATGGCCGCCTCTGCCTCAGTCTTTATGAGATATTCCTGGCTCAGTTACTAGTTACATCTCTCCTTCTTAATGCAGACTCCATAATTAATTTCACATAACGTATAGGACAAAGATCAGACCTCCTCACCATCTACTCAGTGCTGTGCTGACACACCCCAAATTCTGAGCTTGTCAGGTCATTTCGTAGAGGATCTGAAGAAAATGTTCTGCATCTGCTACATGGCATTAACAGGGAGATGCCAGAATGACTCGACTAAACACCAAAAGATATGATGTCACGTTGAGATAATGGCCCAGGTGGAAGGATGTTTGTAATGGAGGCAGACTTCATTCAACAGGGTTAGTGTTAGGATTAGATTGAGATCACAGGGAACTGATACTGATCACCGAAGAATGAACAGTATGCACTTTACTGTGCATACTGTTCATTCTGCTAATGTGGCACATTTTCATAACAAGGTAGCTTGCAACAAACCCGTTTTGGTGTATGCTTGTGTGACAAATCATAGGTTGAAATCACAGTGGACTGATATTGATCACCATACATTAAAGTGTATACTGTTCATTCTCCAAAGTTCATGTTAAGTGCATACTGTTCATTCTCCAAAGTTCATGTTAAGTGCATACTGTTCATTCTCCAAAGTTCATGTTAAGTGCATACTGTTCATTCTCCAAAGTTCATGTTAAGTGCATACTGTTCATTCTTCATAAAAAAGATTTTTTTTAAATACATTTGCTTAAAATGTACTTGACCTGGTAATTTTCTGTGCACAGACCGGCCCCCATTGCAACATTAGTGCTGTACTGGTCACAAGTCACCTCATTTTAGCACAGTTCATTTCAGAGATTTTTGCTATTTAAGAGTTAATTATTATAACCAGTAATAATACATTAATTTCCATATAATGACCAAGCATTTCTCATCACAACAATAAATCAATAATAAATGTTAAAATATTTTTTATTTTCATTCTATTTCTCTATTTCTTGTGTTATTCTCTGTCTGGCTGCTGTGGCAAAGAAAATTTCTATGTAAACACTATGTAAATCCTTTGTTCTATAAACTAGTTTGATTTATGAATTGACTGGCTCAGTGATTAAATAAGGTGACTAAAACTAAATAAAGTTAAGATTTATATAACTACAAACTACAAACTACAAAATAAAGTTTGGCCCAGGGCTCATTAAAATATTCCAATCCAAATAAATTGCAACTTGTCATTTTTTGTTTAGTTAAAGTTAAAAAGGTCAACCTAAAAAGGTTCAAAAACACACAATTGATCATGTGAAAATGAATGCTTAAAATGTATACAGTATTTTCTAGGATTAGTTTAATCAATAAATTTGCAGAAAATGTGCATTTCTAAAGCATTGACCCGAGTTATAAAAGAAAAGGTTCCTTTTCTCATTGGTCGTTGCTATGTCTGTGTATTTGTGACATTTATTTTGAATGGGTCCTTGCTTTTGGATTTAGAAAGCAAAGCAAATACTGTGTGTGTGTGTGTGTGTGTGTGTGTGTGTGTGTGTGTGTGTGTGTGTGTGTGTGCGTGTGAGCAGTGAATATATGTACAGAAATAAATACTGTCTACACTGAATAATAAGAACGAATAAAATGAGCTTAAAATGATCAAAGTTGAAATTACAAAGGGTCTTTGACGGGTATGGATATCTGTCCTGCATCTTATATTGCCCAAACCTAAGGCTGTTGTGCAGGACCTCATTATGAGGGAGTCGCCAGAGTGCCATGTTTCAGTGTTGAATTTCAATACATCATCTAATACATGCTCTGTATAATTACATGCTTATTCTAGCAAAGGAAGAGTGAAATTCTATCGCAGAGTGGAAGCAGATGCAATTCAAAGTATTTCCATAGGTTGAAAAGAGAAGAAATCTGGCATTTGTAAGCAATATGAAACCAGCTAGTGGGTTGTGAAGTATACTGTGTACGTGATGATTTAAAGAACCAATACTACTCTCCAGTGGCATAAGGAAAAAAAAGGGCTTTACAGTTTAATCAGACAAATCCCAAGGTGGTACGCACCCCCAAACACAATGCAGCAAAGTTTCTATTTCCTAATGAACTCATTAATTACACATATAACAGACAACAGCAGCAGCCAACTGCTTTTTGGCAATGCAGGGGATCCGTTCAAGCCGCAGCTGCAGTCTTTTGGGTTAGGATTGGCTGGAACGCGGGTGGGAGCAGGAGCTGGACATCTGAGCCAGTACACAGCGATGGACTTAGGGGTGACATCATCCTGGTCCATTCTTCCTGCCTTCAGCACCCAATAGAGGTTGTCCTTAAAGAAGTAGGTGTCTCCTAAAGAGTGACAGCAGTGTTATTTTCACCCTTTTGTTTTTCTCTGCACAAGCAAGATGACAAGTTTGCCTATTGCAAGCCAGGGGCGAAGGCAAAACACGAATGAAGAAAATCAAGAATCCTGTTGTTTTAATGTTGAATTTAAATTTAAAACAAATTGATTTATTTCATCTGGTAATTGGTTGTGCACAAACCCGCCCCCATTATGCCACTAGTGTTACATAAACATATCATATGAGGTATTTTAGCGCAGTTTTTAAAATGATGAAACACATTTCAAGGGCGAGCCACTCCTCATTCCAACCATAAATCACTGGAGGCCTATTCTTTTTTTTTGTTTTTACTACCTTTTACTATCCTGTTCTATCTTTCTGGCTTTCTTTCTGCCTTTCTGGCTGCTGTGACTGATTTCCCCTCGGGGTTTAATGAAGTAACTACCTACATACCTACATACCGACCTACCTTATCAGTGTCAGGTCAGACCAGTCTCAAGCTGCCTCAAGGGCAGAAGATTGTCATACCACATACAGGGTTGTCTTTACTATATTCTTCAGAGCTAGCTGTTACTAATGTACGTGTCCTATACATATCCCTATACATATCCTGAATGAACTCTGAATGAACTTTGTATGCACAACACTCTCTGAACACACATGAGTCATCTGAGTTGTTAGCGGTTATGTAGCTAATTAGCATGCTTGTGGCTTACAGTTATCCCAACTTGAATAAACGCCAGGTTCTTTCTACTTCTTTGAAGATTATAACACATGCTTCGTCAGAAATGTCATCTCCCCGGATCAGGCTGCCCTGTCCTCTCCGCTATCCCGCTATCCTCTAGCATGGGCATCCGAAACGTCTCAGTTCCGAGTAGTTCTGACTTTAGGGCACAATATTACCTCTCCCCCAGGTGATGATGTCATCCGGGTGGGAGGGGACGTCTCTCCAGTGGGTAGATTCTCGTGGGTAGCCCGGCTCTAGCTGCCTGGTCACCTGTCCGCCCATAAGGCTCTCGTCAAACCTCCAAAACTCCCCTCCACTGAAGAGGTAGGTCTTGCCGTTGTGGGACCAGATGGCAGCCGCCTCCACCCTGTCCACCAGCTTCCCACTCTTTGTCTTCATGCCCCAGTCTGCCAGGGGCCTGGGGTAGCCTTCCATGGCCTCTCTGTCTCTGAACACCCAGTACTGAGATCCTGGGCAGGGGGAAAGGAGAGATACGACGTACTGCTGAGATGTAGGTTTCTTACAACTTTAGTCAATACTAGAAATGCCAAATGGCAGTCATTTGATTTCAGAATTGAAATATGTCAGTATTCAAAATGTATGCTCTTCAATTGACAGCCAATCATTTGGCCTTTCTAGTGCTAAATTATTGATTAGTTGATTGGTTAATTGTTGAATATTTAAACTTTTTTTGTTGTGTTTATTTTAATATATTTCTGTGTTTTTGATTTACAACAGCAACTGTGAGGAGGTAAAACCAAGCAATTACATCCTATACGTCCTCCTTAGGCTGTGTTTCAATACAACCCCTATGCTGTCTCCAGAGCTTATTTATAAAAGAATAAAATGATAACCCCATATATCAAAGTGCATAAGAAACTCTTCTGGCTTTAATATCTCTGATGTTGTCATCATCAGCATGAATTAACTGTTGTCCTGGCAACCTACAGGGAGCAAGCTTACACCAAACCACAGCCTTTGATGCAATATCAAAGAAAGGGACAGAAAATGAAAATGTGTGAGGAATCAGTTGTGTTAGCACCGTCTCCTTGGACTCATCATCATCATCATTTCCAAACTGAAATTCAAGGCATCAGAGCAGCAGTCTTTCTCACCGATAAAGAAGACGATACAGTTGTCGCTCTTCCTCTCGTATACAGCGTCGATCTTATTAGTTCCCGGAGGAAGGCCAATCCAGAAGTTTTTAATCAGAGCTGGATTGAGTGAGACCAAAGAGCCGTCTTGCTTGGTCCTCCAAAAGTGCACACCTTAAAAAGGAAAAAGAAGATGAGCATTCAAATGGCATCGATATGTCCACAATGCTTCACTCCATTGCTTTAATTGTACATTCAGAAACTATACTATTAAAGTACTATTAAATGTACCAGCCAATAGTGAGTACCAATTTCGTCCATAAACAACTTAGACTTACGCTATTTTTGTGGTCTCATTGGACAAAAATAATTTATGTGTGGAGATTTTGTGGCATATCTCTGATACCCTATTTTAACCAGGTACCGGTGCATTCCTAGTGGATCTTAATTAACATACACACCCATTTATTTTGCTTACCTTTAAAAAAGAAGACCTCTCCCCTGATATTGGCCACTGCGTCAAAGCCTCCCTTACAGCGATCCGGGAACGAGGGGTCCGCACTGCGACCAGAGCAGAAGGTTAGACCAGAGCTTTGGCAGGTTTTCATAAGATGTAGTTCTATAGAAATCCACCAGAGGGCGCAACAAGACCAAACACTGATCAGAAGGTTTTCTCTCTACTATATTTGCCCACAGCTTTCAAGTTGGATCTCTGCAACTGCTAAAGCTATCTTCTGAATGTAGCGTTTGCTGCTGTGTATGCTCTGGTGCGACTCACTGCTGCGTTGGTCTTGGAGGTGGTGGGCTGGGCAGGCGTGGGAGATCAGGATGACCACCCGGGTGCATTGGCCCACCGCCTGGACGAGAAGGGTGAGAGAAGAACACTGATGAAGCAATGAGAGGCGGCGACAATGCATTTACAATTGTACAATTTCTTGGCAGCCAAGAGGATATGAAAGAGGATACATACACATAATGCTGCGCTTTTGAGGAAATGGAAGGAAACACTCTGAAACTGCTTGTGTGCAGTGCATGGAGTCTGTGTTCCTACGCGTGCATGTTGTGTGTGCGTGTGCGTGTGTTTGTGCGTGTGCAAAATCATATGCATGTGGACACACTTGCATTGTGTGTGTGTCTCTTGTGGGTGGTTCTATTGTAGTAATATATAAAAACAGTTGCAATTGCAACCAGAGTTGTAATTGCAACTTCCTGTGTAGACACCACAACATAAAACTCCCTTGGTCACAATTATGAGTTCACTTTTATCCCATGCCCTGCTGCTTTTTTTCTAGCTTAAACTGTTGTGAAGATATTTTGATGCAACCACACACACACACAACAAACTATATATACAGATACATCCCACATGGATGTATTAAACATCATGATTTGAACATTGGTTTGGGATGGGGAAGCCTTGCACCCTGAGCCAGAACGAGTCCGATGAGCCACTCACGGTAGAGCTCCTGAATGGCCTGCTTGTCGTCCAGGGGCAGACGGTAGTTGACAATGTCTCCTACGGGGCCCTGGTAGTACGGCCTCATGATGGACGGATCAGAAGAGGAGTGGGACAGGCCGAGGGCGTGGCCAAATTCATGCACTGCAACTGTGAACAAATCCGTGGTGCTGCCATCACCTGAGGAACATGTAAAGCAACACAGTTACTGGATCAGGTAACATAATTCTATATTGGGCAGCAGTGGATTGGAAGGCACTGCTTAAGTTTCTACTCAGTCTCTATGCATCTGTTTGTATACAGTAGTTACAGTCATGCTTGAAAGTTTGTGAACTCTCAGAATTCATGGTTCCCTAAATGATGTTGTGTCATCCAGGTTCAGAGGAAGGGAAACAGCCCCAGACCAGGACACTCCCACCACCATGCTTGATGGCTACTTTGGTCTTTCCAGGGAACAGATTTCTAGAAATCTTCAGATTCGTCCAGATTTCAAATGTCCAAATTTGGACAGTAGAGGTTTCTTCCTGGATTCCCTTGCATGAATGCCATTTCTATTCAGTGTTCTTCTTACTGACGGATGCACAATGACATCAGTTGCAATGGAGGCTTGTAGCTCTCTGGGTGTTAGTCTTGGGTTGGTTTTTACTCGTTGTATACTATTGGTGGCTCTCGTGGCTCTTGCTGATATTTTACAAGGGCAAGCAGAGTTGCTGTCGTGTTAAATGCTCTCCATTTGTAAATGTCAGTGGACTGATGGAGCCCAAATCTTTTTGATATGACAAGGGGTTCACAAACTTTCAAGCATGACTGTAGCTTCTGATTACATATAGCCCAAGCAGATTGTCAGATACATCTTGAAAACAGTTTCTCCATCCAGCAGTTAGCCGCCCACCCACCTGCCCATCTACCCATCCATCAGGATTTCAATCAGCGAATACCTCCATAGCTCCAGATCTCATCATCATCAAAGTGCGTGTCACCCGCTACTTCATCCCTGCCGGGAAAGAAGGCGTGGGCCAGGGTGCCGCCGCGCCCGTCAAAAGGGTACCCATCGTCGTGCAGCAAGTTGGTAAAAGACACTCTGATGTCCCCTCCAGCCACCGCCCCCCTGCTGTCAGTCGGAAGCTGTCGGAAGTGCAGGGGGGCTGCGTCACTCCAGGCTTTGAAGGCATAAGTCAGGAGACGGTCCACCAAGTCGGAAGTCAGCAAGGGTGAGAGGGAGGGCGATGGGTAGCTATGGACACTGGATACAGGAGTCTGTTAATAATCAGTACGTTTTGCTAGGCCTTGATTATAGGCGTACCATGTTCATTTCCAAAATGCTATATATTGTGCATCATTAAATATTGAGGATCCAGTCTGTAAGAGTGTCATTTTTCTCATCTGACCATGGTTTTTTTTAAATGCAAACATAGGTATCACTTCTTTCAAATTGTGGAACAAAATGAAGGCTATATCATTTTAACAAAATTTAGAGCAACTGTTTATGATAAAAGGAAAAGTTATATTCTTATTATAATGTAATAGGACAGAAAATGCACCTCCACGTGAGGTCTGTCTTGTCCCACTGGAGGCCTGACAGGGCATATCTTTTCCTCCGCCTCCTCCTTTTCAGCATGTCCTCACTCCCGACAATATCAGGGAGGGAGCATCGGGGTGTGGACATGAGTTTTAAAGTCTCGCCGTCTGGAAGGATAAGCACCACGAGAAACACACGTGGAAACAAAAGAGTGGAATGTAGGAAGTTAGGGTCCGTGTTGTCATCATATCACACAGGGAAAAACCTTGCACCCAACACTTGGAGGCTAATAAAGGGACTACACCCGATAAACTCTGATCAATTAACACCAAGTATATTGCAGTGACAGAACCAAGTTGCGAGGTCATTACCAAGAACCCCGGTTTCCTGGAGGCCGCCGAATCGCTGCATGACGCGGACGGCGCTCTCAACTCCCTCCTTGGTCTGCAGTCTGCTCATGCGTGGGTCAGGAGGAGGGAGGTAGCCATACCTCCTCAACCAGTCCTGAATGGAGATCAGAGGAAATTCTGTCACCCATGATCCTGAAATGATACACATTTCCAATGATAGAGTCTTAACCATTTTTTTTGTCAGATTAGGTTTTCTCCAGGGGGGCCCTAAGCAAAAAGTTTTTTTGGGGCCCATCTACTATGAATCACATTCCACAAAGGCGGTAGCTTACAAATAAAGACAGTTCTCTTATAAAATTTCAACTAAATGTATTTAACAACAATATGTAATTACCATTGTAACAAAAATAGATATGATACAAACAACAAATAAAAAGAAATACTTTACAGTAGTAGTGCAAAATATTGAAAAACTAAAGTTTTACTGCAAAAAGATGAAGTGTGCAACAGAGCCCAGGGTCTGCTGGCCTCCTAAGTAGTCACAGCTGCATCAAATAACAAATAAATAGAAATAGTTCACAGCAGTAGTGCAAAATATTGAAAAAGTTCTACTGCAAAAAGATGAAGTGTGCAAAAAAACTCTCTGAGAGACTCTCTCTGCTAGCCTCCTTAGCAGTCACAGTAGTCTCTTTACTAGTCTCCTTAGTGCTCTCTTGAGCGTCTAACAGTGATTACACCCAAACTATTGAGATTCTAAGTAACTGGAGACCAAACTTTTTTTCTACTCCACGTAGATCATAAATCCCTGAATATAAAAACAACTCATTGAAATCGGTTGAGAAATGTAAACGTTATAGTGCTTTTCATCCAGAAAACCCGCAGCTCCCCCGTTTAGTTGTATTTGTTTACAGGCCAGTCTTGCCCGGTCCAATATGGCGGACGCGTTGACGTATCGTAGCAAATATATGTCTATGGCCAGGACAGAGG
>CABFOQ010046343.1:0-19988 GCA_900660455.1 Gephyroberyx darwinii | reverse complement strand
TTGGTCGAAGGGTTTTCCGTACATGTGAGCCAATAGGCAGCTCGTCCTCTCAGGTGAGTGACGCCATGCATTATTATTTGATCTCTTAAGGCTCTCACTGAATGCTGCGTGTGAAAGACTGCAAAAGGTAAAAAGGCAGCAAATAAATTCAAAATTGAAAACCGATGTCAGATATGTTTTGTTTACCAGAGTTTTGGCAGCATTCTTTGTTTGATGGACCTTGTTGGACCAGTCTATTTGAATTACTTTATTTGTCTGACGAGCCTCTGCAGCTCCACCTTGATGCATACCCTGTCAGATGTTGATGTTTATGGTCCAACCATAATTCAAATTAATCAAGACTGCTAGAAAATGAGTAGACTTTTAATTTAAAGCTGTACTCGGATTGAAAGCTTGCCTAACGTGGCCTGACTTCCACCATATATCAACATATTTTACATGTGGTTTCATATTCCAACCGCTGCCTCATTTTCAACCTTCATTTCTACCAAACATCAAAATTATCCACGTGACACCAATTTCACCAAACAATTTTGAGTTGCAGCACATTGCGGGTAAGTCATGACGTTTCTGGTTGAGAATGATGATGCCTGTATCTTATCAGGGTGATTTTGTATGGCTAACTTTATTAGTCTCTAAAAACATGTTTTAAAGTAAGTGATGCAGGAGAATCAGGATGTAAGGAGACAGTCTTTTCAGAGATCTGTGGCTGGTTTGTTGCACTTCTCCCAATGCAGAGGTGTTCCCTCTGCATTGGGAGAATGCAGAGGGAATGCACGTATTCCCAATATGTCATTCTTCCTCCTCTTCCTCTACTCCCTGAAATTCATATGATGGCAAGTTGGGCAACTTGAGCCAGAGGGTGTGTGTGTGTGTCTGTGAATGAAACCCACCCATAAAGGCATATGGACATATGTATATTTTATAGACAAATATATGGTGTTTTATGTCTGTAATTATGGCTCATGATTTGTAGTGCAGTACATAAATCTGGTCCCAATTGAAATTTGTTGTATTGCAGTCTTTCAGGTGGACAGGCCATGATAAAGATGAACATTTTGGTCTGATAATAGAGAGGTGGTATAGTTCAAAAAATAAATAATAAGATTGCCATAAAATTACCAAAATAATCTTAATTCATTACTTTAGATAATTATTATTGAATGAATAATATTAATTAGAGTCTTGTAATATATTATTTGCTACTGCTGCGTCTTGAACGTGGAAAAGTTGACGCATCCATTCCATTATAGGGAGCGTCGTTTCCCTCCCCTACATTTCATTTTGTCTTTATACCAGTTCCTGCGAACAAAAGAGATTCACAGATTAGAGATTTTTTTTTTTTTACAGTTAAACCATTTGAATGGATGAGGCCAAGAACAACCTGGTGCAAAGTGGGAATAATATCTACAGGACAGGGGAACAATCTCATATTTGATACCTTATGCACTGATTTTATTGAATCAGATTCCTGCTTTACCCATTAGCCAGGGAGCTAGTTAGCGACCTTTTGTGCAAAAGTTCAGCCACATGCCTCCTGTATACATGTGTGATTTGTTTTGTAATCGCCACTGCAACATAGTTGACCCACAGGGTAGTTCCTTTTGATATCCTAAAAAAACATGCACAGAAGACAGCTGTTTGAATTGGTTTCAGAATGAAATTGGAAAGCACAAAGTGTAACCTTTCCTAGGAATCCATATTCTGTCCCTTAAAGTGCATTCATTGGCCTTGAATAACAGGAACGAGGATGGTGAAGGTTGATTCATCATATTTTCAGTTTTCTCGCAGGGGAGAGCGTCCTATTAGAAGATACTTCATTGTTGACATATTTCCCTCCACAAACCAAATACACTTTCTTTGACTGTGTCTGTGACAAACGAAATCTAAATAAATCAAGCCTGATTTTTCCCTCACTGCCTCTAGTGTATTGAGACAACACAAGCGACACTGTATGAGTCTCTTGGTGGCTCAGCGGGCTAAAGTGCTAATTGGGCTATGCTCACACTGCAGCTGAAAGTGTCTCAAATCAGATGTTCTTACCCCTCATATGTGACACAGATGTGATTTTTATCTAATCAGTGTGAACTACCAAAAGCTGATGGAGCTTTTTATTCCCCAGTTCTGATCTGGACCACATGGATGTGTGGTCCAAAATCGGATCCCAAGGCATGCGGCTCAACTCAACTGTGCCTAAGTGGAAGGAGAGGCTCAGCAGGGGGTGTGTCAGTAATGATAAAGAAGCGCCAGCACACCATGCACGTCAAAAGTGCATGACATAAAGTACAGGCAGGTTCTCTGTTATTTCCGTGGCTTTACCAAGTGATGCGTGCATGAACAGATCCTCTTTAAAAGCTTAACTTTTTTATGTTTTTTTTCTACCTAGAAGACTTACTGATAACCAGGCCGTATATCCGCTCGTGGCGATTCTGCAACCTCCCGTGCAAGGACATCACTTTCACCTCTTGGGAGAAGCTTTTGTGGCCGAGCCGCTCCGGACTGCTCCAGATTGTTGGAGCGCCATGGCAGAAGAGGTGGGAAGGAAGGAAGAGATGATTTGACTGGTCGTGACTGAAGCCAGATCTACCTACTGAAAATGTATTTTCCTCTTAATCTACAAAATTACCAAAAATCAGCCACGCCCTATGTGCTTGTACCATGCAGCATTCGAATTCAGTTTTTGATCTGTGCCCCATATCATCTTTCTCTTTGCAGCCTTTCCTGTTTCAACAGTTAACTGGCAATAAATCAGGAATGCTGCCATAATGTAGCAACAGTGTATATTAATTATTCTTTTGATTTCATTCATTCATTTTTGAAGTGTACATCAACTTGAGTCGTATACAGCATGCAACAGCAATGTACTTCCCTTAATAAATGATGACATTGCTCAAAAAACCCAGGGCAGCAGTTATTTTCTCATGATAATGCTATCTCAGTTTGAGTTGTAATTTCTACTTGTACAACTTGTTTCACAGCGTCAATAAAATCACACCAACCCAATTTATCTTGATTTCTGTGGAAGATGTCACTTCATTACATATACTTATGCCTGATAATTAGATGCTTGTGATTTCTCTTGCAAACTAGTAATATTCTAACTTTGACAGATGTAAAGACGCTGGGAGATAAACGCTAAAAGAATGCTAAAAGAACCTCTCCATGAGAGACTTAAGACCTTTTTTATGCCTTGAAACAGTAAAATCTTATCATGGATTAAATACCGCCATGATTAAAGATGATCAAGTGTGGAATCATTGTATATAAGACTACATGTGGAAATGGCTTTCTGGTAGAAGTTCAGCCTATAGCCAAAATACATTTGCTGTCTAAAGTGACGATAGTATTCTCTCAAAAAGCCCTTATTTTACCAATTCAGTGTGGTTCATTTTTTAACCTGTATCTTTGTATTGTTGCTCTGTGGTTCAAAACATGGCAGGCCTTGTCATCATTACTGCCTGACAACATAAGCTGTCTTTTCTCGATGAGGGAGAAAAAGTGACAACATTTGTGAATATGGAAAACGCTGCTTCATCGATGCAACCCCCAAAACCCAAATTTCTGCGGAGGGAGCCGCGCTGTGGCTCCTTTCAGCACAGATGTTATTCTCTTTGGTGTTGATAAGCGCTGCACACATTTCTACTGTGCTCGTCTGTTCTTTTTCGCTCAGCTCCAGTATACCCACAGTCCTGTGAGACAATCAGGCCAATCAAAAGATGTTTACCAGCCATTAAGATTGCTGCTTGCCTTGATGAGAGCGGAAATGAGGAGAGTGGAAAGAGAAATCAACAACTTGCGGTGACGGATCGTTAATTTTTTGACTCCATTTTGACATTAATTAGGTTGAAATATAATGCGGAGAGAGGGAGGGATGAAATTGCTCCTACTGGGAGTTGGAAGGTAGACAGCATGACTTGTCTCCAATGCTTAAATGTCTATCATGGGCTTCTAAGAGGGTGTTGTGCAACGAGAATGCCTGTGACAATTAACATTTATATCTTCTGCTGGGATGAGCCTGGTTCTTGTATTTGTTGTAGATATCATTTTTGACATTAGCTTGATACTTTACATAATAAATCATGATGCAAAAAAACACAGATGAGTGACACACATCTTTTTTTTGAAGACAGATTTCAGAAGACGACAGCAATTTATCACTCAAAAGGGCACAGTGGGCTGCTGGAATGAAATGACAAGCAATAATTATTGATATGCAAAATTTGCACTTGTCTCTCTTGCGCAATGTCAAGTTTATTTAACTGAATGCATATGCTTGCTTCTGTTCACCCTACATCTGAGAGGTGTGTTAAAATCCAATTACAATATTGGACATTGGAAATATTTTGTTGTTTTTTGTTTGCCTAAATTTTGACATGACATCACGGCAAGATATTTCCAGCTCAGTTACAATGGAGTTTGATAGCAGAACATTTTTCAATGATATAAAACATCAACGGTAAAAAGGTTTTGGTGTGTGTCACACAGAATCAAAGAGCAAGGGCTTCTCTCTAGACTGACGTTCAACAATCATTCTGAGAGAAATCCATTGTAGAAGAGACAGAGACACCAATTTCTCCACAGACAGCAGCCTCAATAGATCAGAATGCAATGCATCAGCCACTCTCACTTTTTCCTAACTGGAAAAACTCACCACGCTAACACTATTGCTCTGTCTACCTACACATTCTGTATATAGCACACAGAGCCTCCTGCTCTGGGGGTTGTCGAAAGGCATTCTGGGAAACATAGGAAATCACTAACTGAAGCAAAAATAGATGAGACGTGTTGAGGGAAAGTCACAAGGTGTCACAAGACAAAACAGTATTATTATTCCTGTATTGTACATTGTGATAAATTACCTCTTCACTTCACTTCTGCTCTAATTGGCTTGCTTACCTGTGAAAATGTGACTATTATTTATGTCCATTATGGCCACTGTACCGGAGACCTGTCATGTTTTTGCAAATCCTTGGCCGTCAATAGAGAATAACATCATGGATTACATAATACCCCTTTAAATCATGAAAAGATGGTGTTCACATATAGTGTTCAGCCCATGTATCAAGTCCTCAGTCAGTTAATTTGACAATGAAAACATTTCCCTGATTCTGGAGCAGGGTGGTATCATTAAAATTTGGATTGCAGAATGGGGCTTCAAATGGGACTCATTAAAACAAATCCCTATAGCCATACCCATGGACATTCAAAAGAATAAAAAGTATTTTTAAATTATTTATTTTATTTACTTTTTTTCAGACTCTTGTAAGAGTAAAAGGGTTCTGTTGGGTCTCAGGAGAAAGAAGAAGAAATGATAAATGTAACAAATAGATCAATGGAAAGACCCTCATCATTTGAGAACTGTAATCGGAAAAACAACAGATAAGAGCACAATGAAGAATTCAAGCCTGAGATAGGTCACATCACTAAGACAACCCCTTGGCAAGGCTGCTCCTCCCAACTAGCAACAAACTGATTTAACATCCATTCATCCATCCATTTAACTCTGCTCTGTCAACTTATTTGTCTGCTGCAGCTCGATACATGAGGTCAGGAATGGCAAAATGAACATTGAAGTCGTATGACTCAGCTTGGTATTATTTCCACTCTCCCAGTCAACAACCAATAGTCTATGCTTTTATAGTTATAGTTGCAGGCATACAATTTCATCATCGCTGCTGAGACCCCTCATTGAGTAGTTTGTCCAGCCTCCTCCTTAATGGCCTCAGAAAAGAACATCAAAGTAATGGTGTTTTTTTTCGAACGGGGGTTCTTTTGCCCATATTGAGACACCTTACTGGAAACAGTTTTCCTGTCTGCTTTTTACTGGTTTCTGAGGTGCGGTTAATTCACGACTTACTCTCTCTTGTTCAATCCCATGCATGATCTCACCATGTCTGATGTAATAATGGATTCTCACCACTTCACATCAAGGCTAAATCACTCCAAAACTGGTAAATCTGGCGAGCGGACCTCAATTATCATTGCTCGTACTGATTTGTGACTTATTTCTTCCATGTCATGATACCTGGAATGTTGTCAACCTGCAGCGGCCATGCAGCCACGGTTGGTCTTCTGCCACTACATGAGGCCCACTGCTAAAGATATTGTGCATGTGCCAAAGATTATGAACATTTGATATGCTGCTCTGCTCATGTTGGGCTGCTGCTAAAAAAAACCATTAAATCTAGACTGTCCATTTCCTTAGCAGTGGTAAATCAAGATATCAATTCGGACAGTTGGACTGTTATACACATAGCTTTAACGTCACCAGATAGTTAAGCCTCACGCCAAAGTCCAGGCTACACATTATTAGTCAGGCTTCACATAATCATAGTATGACCTTTGCCTGATCCAGTTTGTATATGGATGTCAGTTGGGCAGGGAGTTGCTGTACACATAGTTTTGAAGTTTTGGTGTTTGGATGATCTGCTATCTTTGGGGTTCTAGTGTGTTCCCTGATGGTAGGATGTAATGCACTCAGTTATGTGGACAGGGAGTACATAAAAGCAGGCCCATTCATATTCAACTTAAAATATATATTGCCATCGTTTGCTGACTGATTTTAGTATCGGTAACTTTAGATAAGCATGATGGACTTATGCTCTTCTCTCTCATTTCTCCTCTCTGGTGTTCATTCCAGTTAAGAACACATGAAGAAACAGCTGAATATGAGGATTAGTACAGACTGCAGTTTGCCCTCGCTTCATTTTGTTATGCTAGGCTTTTAGATGTCAACATCTATCTCTGTATACCCAAAAGCCCTTGTATTTTGGGGTCATTTCCTGTAGTTGGCGTGATTACATTCCCAAGCCTAATGACAACACCACAGTTAGAAGAAAACCGAGTTCGAATGATGTTGTTCTCACCTGCCTGCCCAGTCAAACCAAAGGAGTAAACACCCCAAAGTTTGAATAAACGGCTCCAAACATGCTTGGTGTGAATGTGCTCTTCAATATCTTGCTCTGGCAGATATTTGCACCACCCCAAAATTTGAGTGGGTGGTGACGTTGGGGAGGGTGAGTGTGTTCAACTAACTGTTCTCAATGGCTACCAGTTGTACTCACTGCTAAATTACCATTTGCATTGAGCATGGACAAATCACAAGGTTCAGACTTGCAATAACAGTGCTGTGCACCTTTGAATCTTGGCATGCATTTCTACATTTCTTTGGAAACTTTGAGTAAGGTACATTGGCCTCTTCAAAATAAAGAAAAGGAAATCTAAAATCCTGGTAACAGTGTCACTTTATTCAGAGGTGCATTCTCTGGTGTATGGAGCAACTCTCAGCTGCAGAGAGCAGATGTTTGCATGAATTAAATATTTGTTGAGGCTGAAGTGAAGCAGTGGGGTATCAACTGTGAAGCCCTTTTTTTGTCACTGCTTGAAAAAAAGAAGCAATAAATAGCAGAAAAACCTGAAATAGTGTACATACCAGACTTCTGTCACGGACCTCCTTTGAATAATTGATCTAACAGTAAAGCATTGCTCCAGGTTGAGAGCAGCTCTCCCAGTGGCGACTTGTAGTCTCTAAGTTCTTGTTGCATAGATCATCTTTACAGCAAATAAATGTATGTATATGTCTGTTCCATGCAGCTATGCAATTAACATTCATGATGGAGGCAGAGAAACACATTCAGCCCATTACGCAGCCCCCTTATAGCTTTAGCTGTACATAATTGATGGCCAAGAACCCTTAAAATACACAGTGTTTGTACTCCGAGACAGACTCGTGTCGTTTAGGGAACTGCAGTTAGCGGTTGTTGGCAGGACATTGGACAGACCACAATGAGCTCAGCTCAAGGTCGGGACATCTAGGGGCCAAGGAGAATCAATAGGTTCCTCTTGTTTCTGGATAGTTGCCACTGTAGGCGACTCTGCCGCACGTGGGCTTTGAAGCAGTCTATTAGCAGAGCAGTGGTATCATGTAAAAGGATTAGGTTTGTTTTATGATATCCAACCTGATCACAGGAATGACTCAATAGGGGTGGGAAAAAAGCTGTCACCAGTGTTTGGCTAATGCAACAAAGGTAGTCGAAACAAATCATAGCAGAAATGAGATAGCGTTGTACACACTCAAAAAAAAGAGACTCAAAATGCATGACATTAAGATACAACATTTTATTATTGTCAGTCTTAAATATGAGCACACACTTTTCATAAAGAAAATACATATGAACCAACAATCCTTTACATTGCAGGGAGTCAAATAGAGTGTTGTTTTCCCCTGTCCACTTTGGAACAGTCCAATATCAAGAGAGCCCTGTGAACTCGTAGCTAGGCAAAGGGCAGACTTTTTGCTAATCGTCACAAATCGAATTTCGACAGACCATGAGACGACTTCATGCATCTCGTATGATAATCCCCTGGCAGTTGAGACAAAGGTTTGAGTTCTAATTCGAGTTCACGTCCAAAATAATCTCTTCCACACTCCGACGCATATCGAACAAATGTCACAAAACATCTAAAATCAATAGTAGTATAGGGTAGGTGCAATACAAGCTCAGTCATTTTTCTTAAATGAATGGATAACAACTGCGTTGCATGTCTGGAGACAAACAAACATTTTTTTTTTTTGGAAACTTTTATTGTATCTACCCATGGCATTCTTTTTCAACTTGGCCCAATATTGGTCATATCAACACAAATATGAAGTGCTGCAGCCAAAATATATCCTTTCATAGGCTGCGATTCAGAGTTATCTGACTCAAGTCTAGACTGAAGCCTAGACAAAACAGATTATGTGGATTCAGACCAGTTCAGTGCAGCAAACGCCTTTAATTCTCAGAGATGTGGTTGTTTTGGGATATTTGCAATTGCCCTAACAAGATAACATGTAGGATGACTGGAATCTCTTTCCTGTTTTTTGGCTTTCTCGCGCACAATGTGCAGTTGCACAGATGGGAAAACAGTCAATATTTAAATGTCTTTATTTTACCCTTGGAGAAATCTGTTCTATAAGCAAAATGTTGTACTGTATTCTCAAGCGTAAGAACACCTGCCAAACTGGGTGAGACTGACATTCCCTTTAAGCAGTACAATGGGGGATGTGAATCCAGATAACGACATGGCAAAAGGTAGACAAACTGAGAGCTTATTTGAGTTTTCCCAACTGAATGAGCCATAGAACGGCTCTAGCCATATTGCATTGAGAGGACTAAGTGATACAAAAGACCTTAGGCCAAAGGAAATTCCAAACTAAGCCTGTAAGAAGCAGCCCCGATAGGCTTGCTCCACGTGCCACCTCCTATTAAAAGCCTGTCTGTGTTTTGAAAAAGTACAGACTGCAGACCAAGGCAAAGAAGGCGTCTAAAACCAAGCCTAAAAATGCGGAAAATGTGACGTAGTGGCATTCCCTCAGTGATTTGGCATGCGTGCACTGGTTTCTATCTCCACTGAATTGGCAAAAGAACTAGTCTGCAAATCGCACTGTTCTCATCTGGTCTCAAATTGCCCATTGACTTAACGCTGTGCTGCTGAGGTGTGTCAATCTCAGACCAAAAAAATCCCACTGTTCTCTAGCTCTGTGGGGGTTGGGGATGTAAGGTCGTAGGTGCCTTTAATGCAGAAAAAAAGTCTGATGCATTGATGCGCAACCTGTTTTAAGTCCTGTACAGTACATGCTTAACTCTGAATCGCAGCCATAGTGACCCTATAACATTCCTGTTTTTGGGTGGATTTACAGAGTCAGGCTATACAACCACTTCCTTATTTTGACTGTGAAATAATACCCTTCGATAACATTCATTTTCATTTTATCTTCAAACAAATACATGCTAGATTTTGACAACAGTCCCACTGATTTTTTTTTTTACAAATGCCCTTTAGTCAAAGACAAGAATTTAGCATGGGTTTGTCCTCAGTAATGGTGTGCTTCGCTCGTGAAATCCAACGGTGTTGCATTTGATATGTGACATTAAAACCAAACACATAGAGCACAATTATTCAGGAGAAAACAATAAATGCAATTTCATCGATTGCAACGTCAATGCACACATTTAGTTGTCTGCATTGTCCTTTAAGAAATCTGTGGAGTAGCACTATTCATTTTAGCTACACTCAAACAATGCCAGCAGTGGTGCGGCATAGCAAAAGGTTCTCTGAACATGCCCTTGCTAACACTGTCATAACGGCACACACAAAGGTGTGTTCGTGACCAGCTCTAAATATCGTTTTAAGGTGGTAATTACTGTGCAGTTACATAATTGGGCAAATTGTTGAACAACTGCTCAGAGGTAGTAAAAAAATAAATGACCCAGTTTTTACAATGTGTGCTTGGCTGTTCTACAAAAGAAATTTAGGCAGAAATATACAATAAATTATCTTGCCAAGGTAGAATCTGTGGCTTGTGTGTGTGTGTGTGTGTGTGTGTGTGTGTGTCTGTGTGCATGCGCATGTGTGTGTGTGTGTTGTAAGTTATACAATGAACATAACTTCTGAATAGGTCCATGATATTCACGGGCAAACTGTTTAACAATTCAGGGAGTTTTCACATTTGGTTCTTTTTCAACCTTGCAAGTGAACTCCAAGCAATGAGCATGTGTTGTTTGTGCATATTTACAGCAAACACTCCTCGCAAACTTTGACCCCTCTGGAATGATCCCAACAAAGACCTCCTTGGGAGGTGACTTTAGTTTAACACCAACTGCTGTTATGTATTTTAGGGGTGGTGGTGGGGGGGGTTGCTCTGAGAACCCATTTATCCCTAACCCAATTAAATGAAAGCATAGCTCCGGTGCATTAGCAGTATAATGTGGTAAATCTTGTGGCAAAATGAACTGCACAAAATAAGACGCATGATCAGTAGTGTCATCCTTCAAGACAGGATGGAATAATCACCATGTCATTTTCACTATGCAACATCACTATGCTGGAGATGAATAATGGTCTGCAGTGTCTGTCTTTGTCTCATTGTCTTGTGTGTGAAAACAAATCATGATTAGCCTGTCAGATTCAGCTTACGATTACCCTAATCAAGTTCAGTGATGGGCCCATCTGTTTCATGCCTTTTTGATTTTGATATTGGCTCCTTTTGACATCAAGGAGCACAAATCCTGTCATCCAAAACAGCCAGAAAGGGGCCGAGCTCAAAAGAAAAAACGGAGGTGTGCGTGGATGGACGAGGAGAGAAACTTCTTCTGTTAGGTTTTGATTGGGCCGAGTTCACTTAATTTAAAAAAATAACCGCGTGAAAACACACTCGATCTGAGCAGTAGGATTATGAGAACCATATCATTGCCTCACCACTAAACACACACACATGCACACAAACCTTTTTATCAATACATCATTCCTGTTTGATGTCATGTTGTAATGAAAGCCCATCAGGGCTGCACAGAATCCACTGATGTCTCAGTACAGTTCTCATAGTGGCCAGCAGTCAATAGATGGTTGTTTCAAGTGCATTGACAAAGGCAGACAGGGATGCATTTTGTACAAGGTGCATCATGTATTAGACATGCTTTCTCTTATTCTCTAGCCCGCATTGAAAGCAAGTAGCCTATATCAAATCGTTGTTTCGTTGTTGTCACTCAGCTGTTTGGGGAACCTGAGTGCCAGATGGCAGTTGGTGTAAATTGCTTGCACTAAAGAGACGTGAAAAAGATAAATTACAGGCTTTAATTCTGCTGTCGGGTTGTGTTAGGTGTCTGATTGTTGCAGAAAGTCCAAAATAAGGTAAAATAGGTCATTTGTTTGATGATCCTGCAGACGGTTGCTCGTTTAAATTTTCGTTAAACTGCTTACCAATAGAACTCTGCAAGGATCTACTTCATCCATAATAAAACATGTCATTTTGGCATGTTGTATGTAAATAGGGACATAATCTTTACGGACATCATTGTTCTGGATTTCTTAGGCTATATTCTTATGTTCCTTGTCCTTTCTTATAATGTAAGCTAATATCTAAAGTGATCAGTCGTAGGCTGTTTGTTTGGACCCACTGTTATGCCGGGTCCCTCTGACGAATCTAGGTGGTTGCATTGGGCTCACATATACTGTAGGCCTGCGAATGCATTATCTTCGGCTGAAAATGTCGTCTTCTGATTGGCATTTTTCAGTCATCATCACATTCAGTTTTGGTTTAAAGGTATCCATTATTTTAGATATTTTCCACAATACCCCCGCCCCCCTATTAAAACAGAACAATTATTACACCCTTGGTACGCTGTTTCAGTCAAAAAGACATTACAATGAAAAAGAAAAAGTGCATTACTTTATGTGTTTGTTATGTGTTTGGTGTTGGGATTAGAAAACAAAAGTACTATGAAAGTACTGTGTAGTATAAACTGTTTCAGTCTTTGGGTTATTGGTGTCTAAATGCATGCATTTATTTTTTGTTACTGAATGGTCTCTCACCCACCAGTGCTGGTTTGGTTAAACAGGAACTTTTTTTTTTTTTTTAAATAACCGCTTAGTGTATAAATGGCATGTGTGAAAAACATATTACTTAAAATGTTGACACAAGTTGTAACAGCATTGATAAATTTGCATTATTTAAGTCTGATGTTGACTCCATGGAACTGAAGGAGTTTTCCCTCCATCTGCAACTACTTAATTATAACATAATTATTCTTCACATCATTTTGTGTACAACTGTACTGGTAAAAAAAAAGAAAGAAAAAGAAATAAAACTACAATAATTGCCTAAATAATTACAACTTCATGTTTTCCCTTCTCAAAAATGTGTGTTAAAACTAAAAAAACAAAATATGATTAGCATAACACAATTGAAAATATATCACTGTAATGTTGAGAACAAAATACTTGAAGGTCAAAAACAATTTCTGCTTTCAACAACCACATTGAATCATAATTATTATACATTAAAATATGATAATACCAGGCTTTAAGCCTCAGGGTAACCTAAGTCCTTCTGCTTCACTGTAGCTGTTTGACTTTGAGGTATTTAACATTCACCTCTCATACTTGCTGTAAATTTGACTTTTCCTGGAGTTGAGATGAATATGCAATGCAGTTAAAAATGAAGACAAGTTTATTCAAATTTGAAATTTGAATAAGAGACACCACATTTAAAAAAGTCTGTTTTTCTGAGACATAAAAAGAGACAATAATAATAATAATAATATAATTTAGGGAGAAAAATATCCAATATAATTCAAATAAAATGTGAAGCACTTGTTACATCCTTGAAATCTAAAAATCAACAGAAACAACAGTTTTGTTACGTACTTATTTAGTGGGTCAACATCATTATGTAGTAGGATACCTCATGCACTCTGTGCATCAGTTTATGGTTCCAGTTGGAAAAAAAAACAAAAAAACACACACACGCACAAAACACTGTTCAAACCCATTCTTCTTCAAAATCTGAGCAGAAACGGCAGAAGCACTATGAAGAGGAGACAGGTGTGTGAGTGCATTCCCATTGCGCCGCCGCTCCCATCTTGAACTGCTCTCGGCCCTGACAGAAAGGAAGAAGAAGGAAAAAAGCACTTGGATGAGCTTCACCATTCAAGATTGGTTTTTCGCTTCTTGTTACTTCTACCAGAGGAAAGTTATTATATGAACTTCTGATCTGCAGATAAGTAATTCACTGCCCTAATACCTTCTCAACACCACACAAAATCGGTGACTTTGTGTTTACTGGAAGAGAGCAGTGCCGAGCCTGTATTCAAGTTTTTATAAAAGACTACTTCACCCTGTGTTTTCTACATGTATGTAAGTAGTGTTAACATCTATAAATTAGTATTGATAATTGGTGATTACAGTCCTTATTTAGAATTAATTCAGAATTAGGTTGAGATTACAAGATTTTTATTCATCACAAACCTGCCTGTATTGCATAGGTGTCAGAAGATGCCTTTTCAAGAAGAGATGAGGTCACATCTAGAGATGCTGACCCCTCTAAAAGAGAGGTTATGTGAAAACTGTCAAGGCAGTGTGTATTTCACCAGTTGTCATTACTGACACTCACTTTCTGCCATTGTTATGCCAAAAGCACTGCTGCCATACAGCTCACTGAGTGCACTTGCCCGTGGACTTAGACTTTGGTGGAATCAAATATTATTGGTTACCTATAATAGCTGTTATTGAATGTTTAGTTGAATTTATTCAGCTAGTTTGCACAGAAACAATCTAGCAATTCTGTGTGAAATGTTTTTAGTGAGCTACATTAAATAAAACTTTGAAAGCTTATTAAATGTGTCCAGGCTTTGTATGAAAACTGAATATGATGACAAGAGATAAGCTGGACTGCATCACTGCTATAGGGTATCCCAAGGTTCTATCCTGGGTCCTGCTTTGTTCTTTATAATTTGTTGACGCCATGATTATGATGAAGAGTCATATTGTAAAATTGTTTGTATTGTTATATTGTTTGTAAAATCCAGTGACACAAGTAGTTTTGGTCCAGTATTATAAAAAAAATACTAGAAATCATGACTAAACCAATCTTTTGTTTGATAAAGATCTGGATCACTATGAATCTTAGATTTATTATTGGAATTTTGACACATCTAGCATGAAATTTCCACAAATAATTGTAGATATGTATTCTGAATACTTGGTTTAACAAGCAGATATGGCTGAATATAAATGTGGAAGAATCAGAATATAGATGTGAAAGAATGAAGTGATTGTATTTATGAGTTAGAATAATACAAATAATTAGTACAGAAGATGTCAATGATACACCTAATATTACAGAGACAGTTCTATCAGTAAGGTAGAAGATAAACTGTATTTTATGCTGTCAATAGCAGCCACTGAGTTTTGGGAGCAGACAATCACAATGACATGGTCTGCAGCATCAAATGCTGCACTCAGGTTTTAAAAGGATTAAAACTGAACATTGCTCAGCATCCATCTCTTAAAGAAGGTCACTGTGTCTTTAACAAGGGCATTCTCTGCACTGTGGAGTGCTGTGGAAACTCATCGGATTATGTTAGAAATTATGTTTTGAGAAAGTTTGCTTTGGTCAGTGTTAACTTAACTGGGAATTCTACTACTACTAGATCTATCAGCAGTTATCAGCAACTAATACCAATTTCGACAGCTGTTAGCAGTTCAACTCCTAATACCTTTTCCACACGCTGATTTTAGTGAAGATACATGCAGGTTTGACTAAAGTATTTACAGTGTGATAACACTGTTTTTATATTAAAAATGTATAGTTTCAGTATATCTCCATTTCTATCACACCAATTCAAAATGGATTAAGAAACATTTCTAGAACCAGGAGCCTGCAAAAATCGAATGTGGCGTTTTACATTAATTTGTTTGTTTGTTGTTTGTATGTTGACACTTGTTGTTCTACACTGGATAAAATATAGTTTAATCTGATAAATTTTAAATTTGATGTTGACCTGATTAATATCCACCAAGCTACAAGGTTGGTACATTAAAATGCAAAATGGAGATACATACCTTAATTGTATTCTTACTAAATTTAAGGGACATGTATAATAATGTATAATATGCCTGCGACATATCAGCTATATCTACTGTATATCAGACACTTTAGGTAGGAGTCACTATGCTTTTATGCAACTGTGGCATTACATTATTGCAAATGTCATGGTGCTTTACATGATGGTATACAAAGCTTTAATGTTGTAATGTAATAATGTTTAATGTTGTAACAACTAAACCACATGATATTTTTATCATGTGCCTTTCTGGGATGGGCGAAATACCATCTAAATAAATGTATGAGGATTGAAGATAAAATGTAACTTTTTACTTTGAAGCTCATAAAACAATGTCTACCAATTTCCCTTGGATTTCGATGAGTTCACCACAGTTTCCTTTGGGACATCTATCCAATTACCCTGCCACTGTAGATTATCCCTAATCCTGCATATGGCTAATTAGAATAATGATGTTCACTCATAATCAAAATCAAAGCCATTAATGCAATTCTGATGTGTTCATGGTTTTGCTTACAGGATACTACAATCACCAGTCACAAGGACACATAGAATGACAAGATGGGCAAGGCGTTATGGTTACCCGTTATCTCTATTTTATTAGAGTCAGATATAAAAATGAATACAGGGCTAATCTACACCAGGAAATCTAAACTGTCAGTAATCACAAGCAGCAGAGTCAGAGCAGATATCAGAAAAATTCCAGCCCCCGGTGAGGCCCCAAGGCTGATGATTGTTGTTGTTTTTTTACTGTGGGATGTAATGTTGAAATGTGATTCCTAAAGGTGCAAACAATTACACACAAATGAAAGTTAAAGGTGATGAAATACTTACATTGGAAAAGAGCACACAAAGATCAAAATGAAGCCATGCCACACAGAAAGATGGTTAGGTTTGCGAAAGAGAAAAATGAAACATGGTTAGCAAAACATGCTCAAGATGCATTGACCATTTTCACAAAGAGTTACGTGGCATCCGCGGTGCAGGTGCTGTGCCATCTCTCCCCCCACCTAAGATGTTTTTGTCAGACGAGCCCTTTAACTTCCACACTTCCATGCGGCCCATTTGCCACCTGGCAATCTCATTTTGACAGGAAGGTGACACTGGAGCCTAATTTTCAGTTTGTGAAAATGGCAATGTTTATCATGTGCTAGCATGCGGTAAAGCCTTCAGATATATAATAGTTGAAGCGCATGCTCGTGCAGAATACTAACCTTGCAACAGTGTTGAGCTAGTGGGTTCAATTACCTCTACACCAAAGGAACAAATGGAACAGAGCAACATATTGAAAACAAAACAGCAACACATCATTGGCAATGCTTGTCAGCAGCATGAAAGTAGGTTGCTGAATGAATCTTTGCATTGTGGGTGCACTGTTACATACTAGAGAGTTATAGTATTGACAAAACCCAGTATTTTAATTCTGACAACAATTAAACAGTGTGTTCCTAAAATTAAATATTGAAGGTATCACGTAGCGTCTTAAATTTAATTTGCATCTGTAACAGATTTGTGTACTCACCATACAGGAGAAAGCTGGTGTTTGAACTCCCGAGTTTATTGAGGGCAACGCAGGTGTAGTTGCCATAATCTCCCTCAGAAACATTAAAAAATGTCAGCTTGGACAGTGATCCGGCATTCTCGATCTCCATGCCGTCAAAGCCGTTGAAGATCCTGAATGGAAGAAAAATGCACCTTTAACAGTGATTGCAATTTACCATTTAGTTTAGGTAAAGTATGCAGAGGTTTGGATTCAAGTATTTGTTTATTTTTAGTTCTCTTTCTGAATATTTTTTTGTTAGTTTCAGCCCATTAATAACAAGAACAACAGCATTAATAATTATATTAAAGTCGCCATGTAAGTGTTCACATAAGCAATTCATTAACGCCTGTTTTTTTGTTACAGCCTACACACAATTGACAACTATGTTATTTTCAGTAGTTATTGATAGCAATAAACGCATTTCAGAAAGGTGATTGACAATCATGGTGTGGGTTGACAACCACAGGGTGGGTCAGCCAAGTGGATGAATACATCCACTCGGCTGAATAGATCCACTCGGCTGAGACCTGTGATAGACTGAATCCATTGCCAGCGAAAAATGCCTTGCCAATATTTTGCTGATGTAAATTACCTTGATATTAGGTCATTTAAAATGAAACCAAGTGCAAGACACTCAGGGTTTCCTGCAGCACTTGATAGATAGTTGCCTTTACAAAAGCCTGCCTCGACTATAAAACCTTGAAAAATCTCAGACGGCATTATACACAAGTTTATTTTCCACTGAGACCAAGGCCATGTTGAACACAGGGTGTAAAGTGGCCAAACGTGACATTGTCACCAACGAGGATCATTTTATTTTGGGAGTGAGCATCAAGTTGTGATTAAAGTTAACAAATTGTTACAACTTCAGCTAAAGACATACTGTAAACATACCCTGTCTAAAACATTGGTCTGTTAGCAACCTCAAATTATCTGCAAACCATGATTGCCTGCCTTCCTCCCTGTAGTTACTAATTAAGAATTTCACTTAAACCACTAACTAATTTTATCAATTCTATTTACCCTTGCATATTAAACACAAATGCAGATAGAAAACATTAACTGTGCATGTTCCTTATTTAGGCATTTAGGTTAGTCAGTTAGTTAGTTAGGTCAGTCATTACCACCTTGACCAACACATTTCCTCTGGGAAAAGCTGACACTGAAATGGGGACACACACATACAGGTACAACATAATACTGAAGTTGATTTTAAATTTGATACTTCTTCATAATTTTCTTTTCTTGACTGCAAGGACTTACAGGTGTGAGAAAAGATTTGTGAACCCTTGTGAATAATCTGGATTCCAGTCAAACTTCCTTTAGCAGCAATAACCTCAACCAAACGTTTCTTTTACCTGCTGATCAGACCTGGTTAGGAGGTATTTTGGACCATTCCTCCTTACAGAACTGTTTCAATTCATTGACATTTTTGGGATGTCATGCATGAACGTCTTGCTTCAGGTCATGACACAACAGTTCAATAGGGTTAAGGTCAAGACTCTGACTTGATTGATTGATTCCAAAATGTTAATTTTCCTCTGTTTAACCCATTCTGTTGATTTGCTTTTGTGTTTGGGGTCATTGTCATGCTGCATAACCCAACCTCTGTTCAGATGACGGACCGTTACCCTGATATTCTAAAATGGCTGCACTGCCTAAGTGTCCCCGGGTTTACAACCTTATGGAAACTGTCAGGATATGCTGTGAAACAGATTCAGAAACACCATGTATCATGGAAAGTGACGATGACATTGTGAGTATAGGTTTTTTGATCAAAATCACTATTAAAAGGAGATCACATTCTTTGTGAAATGATTTTCTACTCCCTCTTTTTCCCCTCTTTAACCAATTGATTTTGGCAGTCTAAGAGAAGGGCAACAAGCCTGTCAATTGAAAGGAGGTAAATGTAATTATAACTTATATTTCCTTGTGTGATTTTGAAACTCTAACAACACTGGTTTGTAGAAAAATGGGGCGTAGGAAAAGTCATGGAGAGACATTTTGAAAGCTGGGACCTTTCAGTCAATTGGCGGCTGGTTGTCATTAATGTTTTGTTTGTTATTGCACAACGTTATAACCCCGCGTCCATTATACTATTTAACATTAAGACGGGCAGTAATATTTTTAGTGGAGAGCAGTGGTTTCCTCCTTGGTATCCTCCATGAACACCACTCTTGTTGAGTGTTTTTCTTATTGTGGAGAAAAGAGGTGATCCTTAGCTGTTACCCTTTGTTGTACCCTTTGTTGTTCTTTACCACTGTTGGGGCCGGCCATGCGCTGAGGACAAAGACTCATAAACTGACATGCGGCTGCGGCCTCTATGTAACATTCCAAGCCTAAAACTCTAGCCCACCCGCTGGGCTGAGAGTTTGAAACAAAGAAAGACAAGCGCCGAAATTCGAACTGGACTCAAAGTTCACACCTATACGTGAAATAACCGTTACCCCATCTCCGGGCTCCCATTGGAGGAGACTCGGAACGCCCTCACGGCGCCGCCAAGGGTATAAATGTCGGCTCTGCTTTCTGCCCAGCCTCCTTTCCTGGGACTCCGTCCCTAACGAAGGTAGATCTCGCCACATCAACTTCTTTTCTTTTGTTCCAGCCAGGCCTAGTCTTTAACTCGTAGGACGAGCTCAGACGACTTTTGTGTTCACCGTAACACCGCGGATCCTGACGAATTAGATCAGCTGTTTTTACTCGGCAGTCTAACTCCTCATAGCTCTATACAAGTGTAACCGATGCGTGTAGTGAATTATAGAAGTAACGAAAGAGAATACAGCTGGGCCACTCCTTTCCGACAAGCAGGGACAGACCCTCCGCCTAAGTCGACTTCTGGCTGACATCCTTCGCTCCCGACGAGGACAGCCATTCGCCGCCACTCCGCGCAAGGAGATCGCGGCTCCGCAATCCCTGGGAGGACCCACCGGATCAGTAAGACGGACAAACACGCATCGATCACAGAAGAGTGATCCCAAGTAAGAGGCTTTGGTTCTGGGCAGAGATTAGAATAGGTGTGTTTATTTTTATTGATACCCGTGCCTTGGACCGCCGCGTCC
>CABFOQ010046324.1:0-19982 GCA_900660455.1 Gephyroberyx darwinii | reverse complement strand
ACGGGTAGTGGTTTGGACCCAATAGCAGCACTCAAAGGCAGGTATAATCAGAAATGACCCTTTATTCTTGACACACACAATAGTCAGAGAAGGCAAGCAGCAAAAGGTAATGTTCAGAGCAGTCTCCAGGTTACGAGCCTTCGGAGCCTCGCAGGGGTGCCGGGGAGTTGACTCAGCTGAGTCTCACAGGAGTACAGCGGGGAACCGTTCTGGCGAACAATCGCCGTACTCACAACAAGGCCCCAGGTGGAGCAGAGGTTCCGTTGGGGAGCAGGCAGGAGACGTAGTCGGGAGAGCAGGGGGTCGGTACACAGAAGAGCCAATCAGCGATGCAGATAAACCAGAGAGGGACAGGCGTCGAGACGAGGTGATCAGGGACAGGCAGGGTCGAAACCGGGAGAGCAATCCGAATAACGCTGGAGAGTCTTGCATGAGTACGAAGAACAATCTGGCAACCGGTGAAATGGAGAGGAGAGGCATATGTAGAGACTTGATTGCAGATTCAAGGCAGCCGAGTGAACAGGTGAGCAGAGTTGACTGATGAGGAGGGAGTGACTGGCAGACAGGTGAGGAGGAGGGGCAGGTGGAAAAGTACTGGATGACTGAGATGACTGAGGTGAGGAAAAGACAGACTGTGACAGAAAGAAAGGAAGTCAGGTCAAGAAGGAGACGCTGAGTTGTAAGAGCTGTAACGAGAGAAAGAAAGAGAGAAAGAGAAAGCGAGACAAGGTGGAGGATAAGGTCAGTGTATGGGTAAATAACAGGAAGAGTATAATCGGAAAATCTGAGCAGGAATCACTGAAAAAATACTTTTCATTCCAGTGTTGTAGTACTTGAGTCTGACTCGAGTAGCAATTTGTGATTCAGCAATCAACTCAGGACTCCCCGTGGTGTCGCTAAGGGCTTTCTTTGGGAGCGTATCCATCCACACTGCATGAAAGTTGTCAGCAGAGATCTATTTGTTTGGGCTGCTGGATATTAAATTTATAAGAACTATTTCCCTCAACATGAAACGTCTGTATTATTTTACAGACAGCGTTTCCTTTAAATGTGAAAAAATTATTATTATGTGAGTTTAAAATTAGATGGTTAAGATGAAATGACTCCCCAAGCCATTCAGAATGAATTAGGCTTTTCCATGGCACACTGATATTTTGGTACCACAGCTATGATGCAGCATGGGATAATATCAGCTTTTTAAGAAGATGAAGATGACAGGTGAAATCATTTGATTAAAGTTAAGTTTCCATATCTAACATACAAACACAGTAGCTTACCATGTCAGGTTGTGTTACTTTTCGGTCCCAAAAACAGGACTCGGACAAAGGCCGGCAACAGTTCAATGCAGTTTATTTACAAGGTAGGTGAGAAGGGGTATAGAGAGCTGAGCCGGGGTTACAGTGGAGCGTGGCAGGCAGAGAGAGCTAAGCTGACAGCTGGAAAGCAGACTGGCGGGGCGCTGGGTGAGGCAGGCGGTCAGAGATCACGGGAGAGTAATGAACCTGAAGCACGGGTAAACACAGAGTTAGTCAGGATTCGAGCAAACACGAGTAAACGCAGAACTAGGGCTCAAGCTTGACCGTAGCGTTAGTACCACGTTGGCAAACTGAACAATCTGGCGAAGACTGGAGTGTCGAGCTGGGGTATTTGTACTGCAGGAATCTGATGAGTGGATGGGTTGCAGATTTGCAGGTGGATTGACGGCCGCGCCACACCAGTGCACCAGATTGAAACACTAGGAAGGGAAAAACAGCAGAAACACTAGGAATGAGGGAGAGGCACAGCCGGGACCATGACATGACAAAGACAAGGACAAAGAAATTTCCCCCCGGGGATCAATAAAGTACCTACCTACCTACCTACCTACCATTAGGTTGTAACAGAGCCTCAACCTTTGATTAAATATAACTCATTGTTTTTTTAATCGGATTTAATCATTTTTCTTTTAGAGTAAAGAAAGTGATGAGCACATACTGTATGTCATATATAGCCTTTACATTTTCATGTTTTCATATATCCATTGATGTTTTAAACAACCTGAACTGAACAAGAGAGGGGAGAGGAGGACAGAGACAAAGAGAGATGGGGAGAGGAGAGAACTAAGACGGGAGAAGAATTCAGATGGGAGGAGTGACGAGAGAGACAAGAACAGATGAGACATACAGCACACTACAATATATCACCGTAGGCCTGTACAGACTGCTGTTCAAAGTGTTTGAAATGCTGCTTTAGTTAGATGCATGACCATGTCGAAGTGCACCAGATTGATGCATTTTGCTGCTGCAGTTTTAAAAAGGATGCCCCCCACACCCTCCTACTATGGCCTCTGTACTTGCCTCTGGACTGGAATGGTCTGAAATCCTAATGTAGAAGTAGAAATGATATAAAGATGGAATAAAATTCATGATGCAGGTACCCTAAGAAGGTCATGCAGAAGCTCTGGTGAGCTACTACAGGGAGTAGGGAAGCCCCTGTGATGGGCCTGCGACTTTGAAGCTTTCTAAAATAAGAAGTTCAGAGCGCTGTGCTCCTTTTTTGGAGTTGGTTGCACCCATTCAGCTGCCTGCTTCGAGTCAAACAACACCTCTGGATCACCTAAGGCGACACCCACTTATTTTCTGGTTGTTTAACAGTATAGGTTACATGAAAGTTAATCTTACAGCACAACCACTGACAGAATAATGGAGCATATTGGTGAGGCGTGCTGCCCCGGACATTACACACACTTCAAATACAATAACTTTGATGTTCTAATTTGCTTGTTCATTTTAGGTATACCTCAAAAAACACTCAAAAAAGACTTCTTGAAATCCACAACTTAAAGCAATACACTAGCTGTTAATGTAACAGATGTGAATTTGTATATGTTCTTTTTCATTTTTTTTTTTGCATGGACTACTTGAACTCAAACTGGTTACTTGGACTCAGACTTCATTCTCCTAATCCCTTGCCTCATTCCCAGTCCCTTACCAGGTTGACTCATGGCTGTCTTTGAAACATTAAATGGCACCATACCCTTCAGGCACATCAGCACTGCTTCCACATAGTCCATCCCAGGTGGCTTTGAAATGACAAGGCTGTCGAAGGAGATAATGCAGTGAATTTAAGAAGGGCGCTGATTCTGTGAGTCAGTGATGCTACAGATGCCAAGCAGAGACGTGTCATGACATCTTCAGACAGAGTAAATGCTGAACCAGGTTTAATAATATTTAATAATATTAACATCTTTGTGTGGGTGTTTGGGTGAACACACACACACACGTGGGACTGTGGGTTGGTGTGTGGTAAGCACGTACATGTGTAACTCTTTTTTTCTCTTTTCTTTGCTTTTCTCTGTCCTTTTCCATTTTTCTCTCTTCAATCCCTCTCCCCCGCCAGACAAGTGGTGGGCTGCAGTGGCAGGATCACCCTGTTCCTTTGATTTGAGTTGCAACATAATTACGTGTGTGTCATAGCATAATTCGTTATTCATAAGCACTCGCTCAAAATGCCTGAACGGTGCTCATCCATCTGCAAGTAATGTGTTTATATGCAAGACATACTGAGACAAAATCCAGGGGCCACTTCAATAACACCATACACCAATACACCACCTTCCACACAAAAATCAGACTTTATAAAACAATATTGTACTATGAAAATGTATGGCAATATATGGAAATAATTTAGTAACCGTTTAATAACCAATGGCCGTGGTATATAGAATATATATCACACCTAAGTTACTGATAACGCACCTTAACTGTGATATAAGTTCCATATACCACGGCCTATTGTGTTATTGCTTAAATAGAGTCACAACATATAGAGACATGTAATGGCTGTGCGTAATGATACAATGTTGCCAATACAAGACAAAGGCAAGAAAGAGCCATGCTGATTTTCTAGCACATGATGAATCCTGGCGTTTCTGTGCAAACCAGCTTAAATAGGAGTGTGTTGACATTAGGCTTGTGTCGTGATGACTGAGATTTATAAAACAGAACAATGTATGAGCATCATGTAAGCATCTATCTGTCTATTTTGTGCCTACGCAGGCTCTGTGGGCATGTTTTCGATTGAATGAATGAGTCCATTGCGAGCATGTATATATTTAACTCTTGCTCTATGCCTCTCACTCAACGCACCAGCACCTCGTTCGAAAAGGGCAGCCAATATTAAGGGTACTCTCCACATTGGCCTGCATGCAGGTTGACCTGGGCTGGGTCTTTCCCTCTCAGCTGATCATACGAAGCATGAAGGTGTCTCTTTAGTGCACTAGCCTACATATGATGAAAAACAACGATCCAAATTAAGTGTTACCTTCAGGCAAAATTAAAGTGTAGGAGCGCCTCCCAGACTGGAATTCTTCCAGGAGGAATGTCAATCGAAAGGCCAAGACACACATGCAACATTTTGAGGCAGGGTAGATGGATCATTTTACCAATGTCATCTACATTGATTTTGTCCCAGCTGCCAGTCCCCATCCAAGATCTTTGTTTTTGATGACAATTCTGAAAATACCAAAGTCCAAATGGCACCTGTTTCGTGGAATGACTAAAGTAGTAGTAGCAGTAGTGGTAGAAGTAGTAGTATTAGTAGTAAAAGCTGAAGTAATAGCAGCAATAAAAATAGTAGCAGGAGTAGTATCAGAAGTAGTAGTACATTGATATTAAATTACTTTCCAATGCAACATTTAGAATATTGTGTATATTCATGAAAAGGGATCTGGTGTGGATTTTCTACAGTGAAATGTTTAATGTCAAGCTTGGCTGTATGTTGATCCCCTTCCCTTTGAGGATTGAAATGTTACCGGTCAGTAGAAAGTTGGCAATAAAGAGAGGGGAACGTTTCATGTGTCCCCTTGCAGATGTGAGTGGGGAGTTTGTGACAGTTGGCAAGCAATGGTGAGGGATGGGGTTAACCCAGAGAGACAGCGGATTGCAATGACTACACAGCTAAGATAACTCTTTCAGCTGGCCGAAGAGTCCTGTGTCTGACGTGTGTTTTGTAGACAAATGAGCCTCACAAATGAGCTTCAAAGCAGTGACAACTGCTTTGAAGTGAGGCTCAAGTTTTCTCCGAATTGTACATTTGTGTGCCATCACAGGATTGGTGCCAGGTCAATTTCTTCCTTCACATACCTGAAATTAAGTGCTATTTTCCTTTAAGGAGATAGTGCTTCTTTCGCTATCTCTTCTCTGTTTAATTTCCACCCACTCTCTTTCCCTTCTTTCCTTCCCTCCGTCCAGCATCAGCGATGGTGGCCAGCAGGGTGGCAGTAGAGGATAGTTGCCCCCTGGGCCAGTTCCCCTGTGGGAACATCAGTGTGTGCCTCCCTCAAGCACTGCAGTGTAACGGACATACGGACTGTCCCAATGGAGCTGACGAGACGCGCTGTGGTAAGTGTGTGTGTTTGTGTGTGTGTGTGTGTGTGTGTGTGCATGTGTGTTGTAAATGTATGGTGATGCATGATGAATGTGAATTTTTGTACTGCACAGATTTCAAATTGGAATAGCAAATGGTAACACTGCCATTTTGTTTCTCATTTACAGGAATTTCATCAAGCTGCATTTTGTAATATGATATCATGAAGTATCTCTAAAACATTTTCATTTATTGAGAGAGATCATACAGTCCACATGCCCACCTGCAGTTTTTGGTTGTGACAACTGAATTCATGAAGGAGAGCGGATACGTTTATTTATGGTCGGCACGGCAGTAGATCCACTGCCTAGATCTTGTGAAAGTCAGAGTAAAGACTACAACATTCACCATAGTAAAGGTCTTTGCTTTGAGTTGAGCTTTAAACTGTCATGTCTGATGGCAGCACCAGCTTCAATAGTCTGTTTGTGCCAGTTGAGAACATCTGTGACCAGAGGCATTGGTTTCTCTGCATCAGTTTAACTCACCACCAATAGAGGAATTATGTTACAAATTACCAACCTCCCTTTTCCCTTCCTCCCTTTTCCTTCCTACCTGCTGCTAACAAACTCTGACATAACATCACATAGAAATGTGATTTTACCAAGGAAATATTAGAATAGAATAGAATAGAATAGAATAGAATAGAATAGAAAAGATAGAAAAGAAATAGAATACATAGAATACGTAAACCCAGTTTGACTTGCATTGCGGCAGCCATCTTTATTGGTTTGCCTTCGACTGATAATGTAATACAGATGATTTTGTGAAACACAGATCAGATCTCCCTGATTTGGTTTCAGATTTGTGCTCATTGACCCCACGCAAGGGAGTTATTTTTCTGTTTTCTGTGTTATTTCAGAGTAGTGCTCACTTTAACCCCCGTGAAAACTTTGGATGATTGTGGCCGCCACCACCAACACATCTTCTCATCTCTTGTGTTTAACCTAATGACATTAATTAGAGAGTCCTAGTTGGTACAGCAGCAGCTAATCACAGCAATACCTTCTCTTCTTTAGTCTCCTGTGGGCCACGTTTCACTTTTATTTAGAATTTGATGGCGCCACACGCAACGAATTGATGAGAGCGAACATGGTTTAAAAACTGGAAAAAATACCCATAAATACCACTCTGATGGTGATTTCAAATAAAGATCATCAACCCTTATGACATTTTGCCAGTGGAATCAAAAACTTCAACTGGGTGTTCTGCCAAATGCATTTTATCTGACAAGGGTCTATAGATAATTCTCCCTTGTTTGGCTTTGCAGGGGACAACAACGGATGGGCGGACTTATTTGATCGAACATTTCAGAAAGCCAACTTTTCCTTACTGGAGTGTTGTAAGTGTGTGTGTGTGTGTCTGTTTGTGTGTCCACAGATTTTACAACAAAGGCCTGAGTGTTCAGTGATTGTTTACCAGTGTTGACAGGCACACCACCATGTTGGACAAGTGACAACTAAACCAAATCAAATCAACTCACATTTATATGTATAGCCCTTAATTGCCGTTACATTCTCTAAGGGCTTCACAGTGCCCAACATGTGAAAACAATAAATGGTTGGTACACAACATCCCCCAGGCTTGAACCCCCACAGAGGACAAGGAAAAACTCCCACAAAAACCTTTTAGGGAAAATAATTGAAGAAACCTCTGGAGGGGCTACTCAGATAGGTCGGACATGCAATAGATGCTGAGTTTGGGCAAGCAGCGTATACACACAGCATAAAAGTTTATTATGGTGGGATAGCCAGATCTGATGTGGGGCATCACAGCAAACGGCATCACGGCAAACGGCATCATGGGACTAGGGACCACGCAGGCGCCAACACTGCCCAGATAGGAGAACGCCCAAACCAAAAGGAAAGATTGGTTTCTTTCTGCCCCTTTTATAGCATAACTTATACTGTAACAACCCCCGCCACTGCACAGAGATAAGCCATTTTCTTTGCTTTGTCAGGGAGGAAGAGGTGATAACTTTATGATTTCTGCTTTTGTTGTCACTCCTCCCACATAGTGACATGTCCCTCATAACCACTGGTAACTACTCTAAGCATTCTGTGATTAGTCCCGATAGTAAAAACCAATAAATGCCCCTTGAAGGTAATATTTTAATTCATATGTGCATATGTGTGCGTGTGTGTGTGCGTCCATGTGCCCATGTTTAGCCTTGCAGGAGTATCCAGAGAGTTGTGTCTGTATACGGACAGAAGTGGAGTGTGTGGAGGTCAACCTGCAGGACGTTCCTCAACTGTCTCCCAATGTTACCTGGCTGTAAGTGTGACCTTCCTTTGTGTGTCTAAGTGTGTGTGGGTGTGTGTGGGTGTTTGTGTGTGTTGCCTGGATACAAGCTGATATGTTAGAAAATGACAAACTATGTTTTTGCTCCTGATGGAGTTCTCTCAGGAGGTTTTACTAAAGACACACATATGATAGAGATCTTCATCATTTGTTACCATTTAAGATAACTCTGGTGTAAGGCTGTTCCAGGAAAGCAACCATTAATAAGGACTGCAAGGGTTAGAAACATAATGTTATAATATTTCTGTGACCATACAATGATCATGCAAGAGAGACAAGAAAATAGGAAAAGAGATCTGCAATGAGATCTGCAGGCATGTTCAATCTTTTGGACAATCCCTCTGTGGTCATATGGCCTCCTAAAAAGTATATTCCTCCAAGCTACACTGGCGCCCTTTCCCAGCATGGGTTGAGGTTTCATAGCTCATGATCCCCATCCATTTTGGCCTTTCTCAGGAAGGAAGCTATTGATACATTTGTTGCCTGTAACCCAAGAAATGTGCTTGGGTTAAATATCGGGCTGGTAAATCCCCAAAACAACAAGTTGTTCATCTCTAGTGTTTTGTTAGCTCTAGGCCATTGGTTTCTTCATACTGACTGAAAATTGGTTATATCCTGATGATTATGGCTCACTTAATGAAGCCACCCAGGCTGTTTTTCCTAAATGATTATAATGACTATAAAATTACCTTCAAGTGTAGCTCTGTATGACTTCTCCTCCTCCATGTTTCATCTTTACCTTCAATAAGAAGCTCCCTATTCTCTTTGTAACTTGAAGAATGGCATAGATCTGAGTACTTCTGACAATTGTGTATTCTCTTTAATATGCCAGTTCCCACTGAGCTCTCAAGCTTTACCTTCTCTGTCTTATTTGGCATTTTTACGTCTAACATTGAAAATTATTTATACCTCCTCTTACATAGACAATCACTCAGATGCACACGTAGATGAATTATTGTATGAGTAAAAAAAGAAGAGCTGTGTCTTTATTAAATGATAACAACCACAACATTAAGAGTGCAGAAAAACTGAACTGTCTAGCAAATCACATAAGCCCTAAAACCATATGGGTCACTTGATGCTACAATTAAACAACACTGTTAACATTTCAAGAGAGCAATATTTCTCCAGTTTGATCGTATCATCCCAGACCATAAATGGTGTAGTGAATGCGCAGTTCTTGCTTATTAAGTTTTATAGCATTAGAAATCATATAAAATACTATTTCAGCAGAAAGTCTGCATTATATCGAAATAAATCTTCTACTTTTGCCCAAAAAAATATGTATCTGGATTCTTAAATACCAAATAATAATAATAATAATAATACTTAAAAAAATAAAAAATAAAAAATGATAATAATAATAATAAAGTTTGAAAAAAATGTTTATACACAACTAACTGACTATCTGGAAAAGCAGGTACCACTTTAAACTGTTTCATTATTTAATAGACAATCTGTTCTCAGTTGGCCTGGGAAGTTCCGTTTCCTCCATTTGCCCCTGAAACAGGGAATTCGGCAAAGGCTCCATCCTATGCCCTAGTTTATTCTCTGTTTATGCTCCCCCATGCGATATAATTTGCAAACATAGCATTTAATTTCATTGTTATGCTAACAACACACATTTGATTCTTCTGATGTTAGCAGTTTAGCTACACTCAATGATCTTTTACGTAATAATAGCTAGATGTTTCAGTTTTCTCCTACTGAATATAATCAAGAGTGACATGGCACGATTTTGCCATCACAGTTCTGTCAATCTGATTTGTAGCATTCCTGGATGCATAACACAATTCTGAACCTTTGGGAAGAAGACACAAACGTAGCCGATCGAGCTTCTATCAGCTGAGAAATATTGCCAATGACAAGATAAGGCCATTTCTGTCATTCGATGATCTTGAAAGAATCATTCATCTCTTTTAGGCTGGACTATTGTAATTGACTTTATTTCTCATTCAAAATACTCCTTCCCATCTCCAGTTGGTGCTAGAGAGAACACGTCACCCCTATTTTAGCTTCTCTGCACTCGCTGCCAGTATTGTTATTGATTATGTTTCAAGGAAAATACTATCACCTACCAAGCTGTATTACAGACCTTGTACTACACTGTGAGTCACTGAGCCCCAAGACTTTGGTATCACCTCCTTTTCCTCATTTCCTCCTTTTTGTCTCTGATCATCTGCACAGGTGTGTGTGTGTGTGTGTGTGCACACGTGTGTTTGTACCTGTGATACAAGTTTTGATCAAAGAAGCCTGCAATAGCTCACCCAATAGCAACACTGTGAATGGTGTACAGTACATGTTGTACTTGTCATTTATGAGGTAGTCTACCACTTTTTCTGCTCCCACCCTCTTTAGAAAAATTTCCTTTCATAAAATCAGTTTTGGAAAGAGATTATTATTATTATTATTACTTTTACAAACCTCCTGTGTGTATATATGTGTGTGTGTGTGTGTGTTTGGTTGTAAATGTAGGCTATACTTTTGTTGTGTTCCTGTGTTTGTGGTGTAGTGACCCTTCCAGAGTCCCAGCCAGCAGACCTTTGGGGATTCATGTCCTTTATGATCCCTGACAGATGCCTCTCTTGTCTAGTGTAGCATTTCCCAACCTTTCCCACACTTTCCAAATCTCATGACACACCACTCTCAAAAACATAAAAATAAACACCCTGCAGCCCCCCTCCATACACACACGCAAGCACACACACACACACACACACACACACACACGGTCAGTTAAATACGACTTACTTTAAATGGGAAACCTGAGCTTGCTGTGTAGCTGTGTCTGAAATCGCTCCCTATTCACTATATAGTGCATTATTTGTAGCAGCCATTTTGCAGGGCTGTCCACATTCTTAGTGGACAATTTCATCGACTATATAGTCCACTGTTTATATCCTTTTTATGACCCACAATCCTCTCTGATTTATAGTGTACAAACAATGTACACTATTGGACCCCATATTAACCATAGACTTCTGTATCTCTATCTGGAAGTGTATGTGTGCTCGGGTGTTTGTTCAGCAGAAATAATGGAGTGTTTTCGTAACTCTGGTTTCATGGTGGCAGGTCCCTGAGGAGCAATGAGATCCAAATGCTGTCTGACAACATCTTCTCTGAATACCCCTCCCTAGAGAGACTGTGAGTAATACACAATGTAGAGCTGCTTTCACCATCTTTACACTGCATGTTCCCGTAACTATTAAATTTGCTTTCATTCATTATTTGGTCTACATTCAATAAATAAAGTGAGAAGGTTCACCAGTAACCAAGACTTGACTTTAATAGCACTGCTAGTCCACATGATTATGGAATTAGTATTTCCAAATACATATTATGGTTTGTAACAAATCCCAGATAGACAAGTGAAAGTCGATTTGGTATCTTTTTCTGTGATTGTAGTTGTAGATTAAAGTAATTTGCATTGAAGCAGGTCAAATTAAACACAAAAAATTACTTGCAAATCCAATTTGACCTTGTTCTGGCTTTTGCAATGGCTGCTGTGTTTAGGAAACAGGCCATTTACAGAGGCGTTTTACCGACTCTGGTTGGGATTGAACCAGATTCAAAGGCAATTATTCCCTGTTTGTCTTACAGGACTATAGGGTGATTTTATGAATGAATGAATGAATGAATGAATGAATGAATGAATGAGTTAATAGTGGAATAGCTGAATAGCTAGACAGAAAGCTAGATAGGTAGACAAAATAAACAAATAGAAATGAGTGACTGGATGCTGAAGAATGGCGGCTTGAAGAATGGTTGGTTTCAGCAGAGCTAGCGCACCACCTCATTGATATTTATAAAATATACCAAAACATTAATTTTGCCGAAATTGAATGTTGTACATCCTTATATGAGCCTTTATGCTTAGTTTTTGAGACACACTGACGATATGCCGCAGAGGAACACAAAAAATATGAGCCTAGCCAACAAGCTTCACAATTAGCAGCTTGTAGCGATGCTAACGCTAGCACAAGCACACTTGACCCTGGACTTCGTCAGGTGATTAAGGAAATCATGGATGACATCTCCAAAGTCATCGATGACAAACGTTGTCGCACGAAGGCGCTCGAGAAGCAGGCGCATGAAATGGCTGAGCTCATCGATGACTTCGAAAACAGAGTTAGAAACATGAATATACACATCGTCGGAGTCCCGGAGAATGTTGAGGGTGACCGACGTGTCAAGTTTTTCGAGACCTGACTGCCTGAGGTTTTGTAACATCCAAACATAAAGATTGAGAGAGCTCATGACTCACTCGCTGCCAAGCCAGGTCCAGCACAGCTATCGTGACCTGTCCTTGTCAGGAAAATTTAAAGGTTTGTTTTAGTCATTAAAATTGAAATGAGATTCACACTTAAGATGTATTATCTGCTGCCACATCACCAAAACCTCACTTTGACGGTTGTTGTTGTTTTTGAAATGTCAAGTAAAATGATATCCTATCAGTGGAATCATTTTCCATTTCACCTTCTGTTCTTGGCTTATTATATTTGGGATCGTAAATCAGTCCTGTTATTCTGTCTTGTAACTCAGTGAAGAAGAGACTTTGTTGTAGCCAGTATGACCAATTCTCTTCTTCCATCTTTGCACGATTTTATTGTGAGGCAGTAACTCAGACAGAGCCTTAGCATCTGTGTCAACTTAAATTTGAGACAATAAACATCAACACTGTTCCTGTGTTAATATAAATCCACACCACGAGCGTTAATTTAACACTTTGATAGTTTTGAACATATCAGCCATATCTATGAGTGACTAAGCAAATCTATTATTGCTGCATGGCGTAGGTTTGACAAACAATGAGGCATGAGACTTCCCGAGTTTGGTTGGAAATCATAACATTTTTGGCACCGCTTATACTTAATATATACAAAATGGGAGAGATTACAAAACAGGGAAAAGGAGACAGAGCTAGCTAACGTTAAAATGCAACATGGCCAGTAGTTTAGCCAACCTCAGCAAGGGTCAACTCATAGTTTGACAGTTGCAAAACTAAACATCTGTAGCTCTATCTTAGCTCAGCAAGATGACAGTTGGTGGCTAATATGAGCTACTATAAGAAAAGTCAGATAACCAATTGCTAATCTCTATGGTAATGTACCAGGTAGGCTAAAAAGCTAGCAAGCCCATAAGTGCAACATTATGGGTTTACGTTGTTACTCTGAAAAGACTATACATGTTTTCATAATGTTTGTTGACACACAAACCATGTTAGTGATAGAAAATTACATTTACCTTTAAAATCCAACTACCACCGGCGCTAATCACTTTCACCGTTTAAAGTGACAGACCGCCACAGAGGTTACGCAGCAGCAATGCATTATGGGGCATTTCAGTCTGTCTATCTAATTATCGTTAAAACATTTTTTTACTGACATTTATTAAAAGCATATGCAGAACGGGATTACATTTCGGTCTTGGATACATCGTTGTATTATGGTCTGGCCCACCTAGCAACTGCAAAAAAACAAAACAAATTGGCCCGGGGCTGAATGTAGCCGACCCCTGATCTACAGTAGGAGGACACAAGTAGGCGTAAGAGAAGCATTATGTTTTTGTGTCTTGACTTGCCAGCATATCCTCCTCGTGCCCTCTATTTTTGCTTCCATTTCTGATTTGGAGCTAAACTAAGCAGCATGTCTAATTTCAACAATTTCAACCAGAAGGCAAAGTAATTAATTTAAACTCCACCCACCCAAGCTCTCCAGTTCTAAAGGTTATTGCCTGAAAATCACAGAAAAGAAATCACACACCTTTTAATTCTCAGTGGATTGTAGCTTCGTGCAGACAAGGTGACGAGAGTATTTGATGGTGTTTCTAACTGAATGGGATCCTACGAGAACCAGAACGTGATGTTGCTTTGAATTACGTATCGAACATTAGTCTAGGTGGTTCTGATCTAGAGGGGATTAGTGATGATGATCATCTTTTAAGCTATCCATGAATAAATCGAAAGTATTATCACATATTATGCATTTGCCCTGCTCTCTGAACATGCACTTATCCTAATAGAAACAAATGCGCATTTTATTATAGCATTATTGCTTCATGGCCCAGACATATGTTCATGCAGGAAACAAGCAGTTCTTTGCATGCTTTGATAATGTTGCCATTAATATCGGCCAGTAGAGTTAGGTCTTTATTTTCTATAACAGCGTGATATATTGGATATTAAAAGAAAATGATTCCTTATTTATAAAGCAAAATGGTATGTGGATATTTGTATCGATGTAAACAAAGAGCATATTGTCTTAAGAGCAGAACCAAATGTCACACAAAACTCCACAAGACAAAGAGCTCTCTGTGCACGGCTACGCAGGACAGCTGCAGTACCATTATTTTTAGAAACAATAAGGTGGCACGTCTGTTATGTGACGTGAGAGAAATTGAAACTGCAGTTCATGCAGTTTTATGTTTTATATTCTATTTAATGCTGAGTTGAGGAGTGTGCTTTGTAAATTTGATTGGCTTGATTTGAGACTTGAGAACAGCTTCAGAAAAGATGGATTTTACGTGGCACATTTTATCTCAAAGTATTTTGTTTGTGTGACATTTGTTTAGGAATGTATGTTATGCACAAGCTGCAGTGTGATGTATGGCTTAGATTGCATGACTAAAAATCAACCTATCGGTGTTGCAAATGGATCATCAACTTATGTTATTTCGATTTTGTGGCTGTAAAGTAAATACACCATAAAAGGAAGGCTACAGAGGTGTCACATTAACCGCTCTCCACTCTCCTGGCAGCAAAAAACATCCATGAATTTTCTGTCTACCCAATCTACACACACACACATCCAAAATTGTGTCATTCTTGTATAGAAACAAAGCCAAGAGACAAGCTGAGCCAATGTGTCCTGGAATATTTGGGGAAATTCTATTTGAGAGGAAAGGAGAGTGACAATTTTAGATTTCACATTGCATTTTAAGCATGTAGGTGATGCTCTTATCCTGAATGACTTACCATCAGTAGAATAGGCTTAAATTCCTAAATAATGAACATTATAAGCAAAGCACTTATTGTAAGTCGCTTTGGATATCAAATCAAATCCCATTTTATTTGTATAGCCCTTAATCACCGTTACAGTCTCAAAGGGCTTCACAGTGCCCAAAGTGTGAAAACAATAAATGGTTAGTGCACGACACCCCCCAGCCTTGAACCCTCACAGAGGACAGGGAGAGTAGAGGCCAGTCGGGATGATGACCAGGTTGCTGAAGGGAAGGGAGAGCTAATTGGTTTGGTTTTAGCTGTTAATGTGGAGCCGAATTGTGGCCTGGTGGTGGATTGGATGGATTCAAGACAACCACCCTCTGCTTTGCTTTGAAGAGAAAGATTATTTTTTCACCTAGTTTTTTTTCAACAATCCCTTTATATAAAAACCGCAACTTCCAAAGGGACACTCCAGGCAACTCCAGGGACAAAACCTTACTCCTCTGCCTCTTCCTCCTCGGTCTGCTGCCCTCCGAGGGTTTCGTCCCCTGCCTGCTCCAATAACAGGGGTGATGGAGGTGCTGTAGGGGGCCAGTAGTCCTCTACAATGGCATGCAGGCTCGTATCCAGTTCTTCTGAGTGCATTTCCATGTTTGCAACCCCGCCGACTTCTGAACGATCACTCGCCACATTATGTCCCGTCTCCGACAGTCTGCTTCAACCGGAAAGACGTCAAACTGCATAAGCAAGACTCTCTAGCAGCATGGTTGACGCAAGGGTCTCGCAGTGAGAATAGGACGATCATGGTTTTGTGATTACAGTGACATCAGGGCTGAAATGTTTGATCTGACACACCCTCATACTTGGGAATAAGAACCACAGGGTGAGTTCAGCCCAAATTGGGTTTTTTTGTTGTTATTGTGTACATGTATTGTGTTCATGAAATGTTTTTTGCTGTGAAAACGAAACACAAACACAGTATTCACAAACACATATATACGTACACACCCGCAGTCCTAAAGTTTAGTAGTGCCGTGATTTACATCCGAGCAGCTGGTTTGGTCTTGTGTCTGGATGGAGAGAGAATATGCTGATGTGTATTATCCTGTCCTTCTTAGTGGAGTGGAAAATGAAAAAGAAACAATCACGCAATGGATGATGATATCACACTGTCAGCTCAGTATTAATCACTCATATTTTACTTAAGAATGTGTGTGTGTGTGTGTGGGAGAGAGAGAGAGAGCAAGACAGATTGACAGCCAAGGGATGAAATGTTAGTTTTTAATTAAAGAAAAATGTGTTTATATTCCTTCTAATAAATTCCTGTTTTTTTGCCGCTCTCAGGTTTCTGCAAAACAACAGTCTCCAGACCATATCCAGACATGCCTTCAGCGGCCTGTACAAACTAAAGAGGTTGTGAGTACCCTGCTTACCTCAACAATAAAGTGGTAGTGGTCTCCGCTAAAATAAATATCTACGTAATTTTCCTTAAATTCACCGGTTATGATGTTTACAAGTGTCAAACCAAAACCAGGGATTTTGAGATTGAGTATTTTTTGAACAGTTTTTTGTTTTGCCACAAGGGAAGGGAAGGCTAGAACCAACTGCACAAGGATTGGATGTGGCAGTTTCCCATCCAACTGTCAGTTACAGCTTAAAGTGGCAGAGAAATACATTAGAAATTAGATGTATCTTCAACCTTCTGCCTTTCTCTCTTTCTCTCCTCTTGTTCTCCCAGGTTTCTCAGTGAGAACTTGATATCCTCCCTTAGTCCTGGTCTGTTCAGGGATCTCCATCAATTACAGTGGTTGTGAGTAGCACACACACAGACACACACATACACTATATGGTCAAAAGTCAGTGGACACCCCTACTAATTATTGAGTTCAGGTGTTTCAGCCACACCCATTGCTAACAGGTGCATAAAATCCAGCACATAGTTATGAAATCTCCATAGACAAACATTTAGAATGGGTCGCAAAGAGCTCAGTGACTTTAAACGTGGCACTGTCACAGGATGCCACCTTTGCCACAAGTCAGTTCGTGAAATTTCTGCCCTACTAGATGTTCCCCGGTCAACTGAAAGTGCTATTACTGTGAAGTGGAAGCGCCTAAGAGCAACAACAGCTCAGCCATGAAGTGGTAGACCACGCAATCTCTCAGAGTGGGGCCAACGAGTGCTGAAGCGTGTACTGTTGCGTGTACGTCATCTGTTGCAGCACTCACTACAGAGTTCCAAACTTTGCGTCGGGGGCTTCACGAAATGGGTTTCTATGGCCAAGCAGCTGCACGCAAGCTTCACATCACCATGCACAATGCCAAGCATCGGCTGGAGTGGTATAAAGCACGTTGCAACTGGACTCTGGAGCAGTGGAAACGTGATGAATCACACAACAGTGATGAATCACACTTCACTATCTGGCAGTCTGATAGATGAATCTGGGTTTGGCAGATGCCAGGAGAACGCTACCAGTGTTTCCCACAGGATTTTGTGACTCTTCCCAGAAGAGTGGCGGAAGAGAAGCCGCAAAGTTGTTTTTCAAGTTTCAAGTTTCAGGTTTCTTGTCATATACTTGATAACAATGTAAACATCATTACCAGTAATGAAATTCTTGGTCTCAGAGCCAACTCAACTTTACATACTAAGTAAAATAAGACTGGGTTGGGAATGGGATGTCCAGCAAGTGCATATACTGTAGGTGTGATGGTGTCCACTGACTTTTGGCCATATATTGTACGTGCCATATGAGCCTCCTGCAACCTGGATGGATGGTGATAAGTGGTTCTGGTAGTCATGATGTGTCTGTATAGGGTTGTCATGTTCTGTTTTGTTATAATGTTTTTATTAAGACCCGCGTGCCTGTTTTGACAAAATCATTGTAGGCTCGTTAAAATTCCTTGTGGATGCTATACCTCCTGAGCCCCGACCTTCACCCACCCCCTTTTTTGAGAGAGGAATTGAAAGCGGTGTGTCCATTTTGAAAACAACCCCCCCCTCCCCCTCCCCCAGTACACTAATGTGTTGGCTCTGAATTTTAATGCAGCCATAATGAGTCGTAAATCACATTCAGCTTCCTGGATTGACTCTTATTTTCCATGTGAGCAGAAATCACATTTGACTCAGGAGTACCATAACACCCGAATGAATTGTAGTGATTTAATTCGGGCCAGAAAAAGCTTGGGAAAGTGGGTTTTTACTGGCTGTCATTACTGGATTGTATGTGTTTATTAATTTAACAATAATTTGGGCGGGAACCCTGTGAAAACAGGCGCAAATGCTTCATTTTTAGAATCATCCTAAAAATATGACCACAGAGAAACCTGGGGCAAGCTGTAATACATATCCATGAGCCATGTACCGATTTACAATTCACAAATTATATGTGATTAAAAGCATTTAAAGTAAATTATTCCTCACATAGTAAAGATATTAAGTCAACTATAGTCATTGGATTTTAGTAACTAATTGTAATCATCCTCATGAAATTGCTTCTCCCACATTATTACCTCCTGTAGAAAAAGGCAATTATATAAAATGACCTTTAGATATCACATTAATGAAATAAGACCAATACATATTTGTGAATATTGCTCTGATGTCAGAGATTACAATTCATCAATCAACTAAGAAAGACCCTAACAACTGGGTCCAAACCACATGATGTGATGGGTCATGTTCAGCATGATGTTTGTTATGTGATGTTTGTAATGTGAGATACATTGTTTTTTGCCAGGGTGTTGGATCATAACCCACTGAGGAGCCTGTCTCAGGACACCTTTGTTGGGCTCCAGTCCCTCATGTTCCTGTGAGTAGCATCTTCTTCCGACATAATCTGCTAGCTGTCGCTAATTTCTTATGGCAACACAAGTGCAGCATTGTTTTGATATTTCAGCGTTGTTCCACTGTGTTATTTCCAACTTTAAGGAGTTTTGGTTGAAAAACTTTCCACTGTGACATCTATTTTCACAAAATGATTGCTGATTGCAGCATAGGCGCCAATTTATGTTTTTGCCTGTGGGTGTTCAAATTAAGTCAATGCCACCAAGGTGATGATTGTCACAAATGATGATGATTTTCTGCTCCTTGCAATGTTTTTGTGACAGTTCAATAAGGCAAGGTGGTTAAGTCTTCCTTGTCCCATGGTGGAGCGTAAATACGTTTTTTTAGACGTTTGCTCACAGTCGCCCTTTCCCGTCACAAAATCCTCAATATTGCACATGTGCTTGAATGCAGACTGACTGAACCTGCAATCCAAAGATGTTGTTGCAGTGTCCATTACCTGGTAAAATTGCTGTCTGTACATTACCTCTGGTGACTGGAAAATATGTGATGGTGCACCTCTGTCCTCCAGTCTATGTGGGGGTTTTCTTGGCCTTGGCAGAGCTGGGCTCTCCACGTTGAGGACATCAGCAGCTGCATTTGTGTTTTTCCAAAAATCTTCGAATCCATTTTCACTTAGATACTTGATGTCCTTGCGGAGCATTTCAATGAGCTGGAAAGCTTTCTGTGAATGCAGTTAGCTGTTTTGCAGTGCAGAATTGGCCGTTTCCGCACGCAGAAAAAACGTCAACATCAGCTTCAATGAGAAAGATGTACTGAACTTCTGCAGGTGCTGAAGTAAACCATTTGCTTTGCCGCCTGTGTCACCTTTATCTTATGAAGACAGGTCCTCAAGAAACTCTATTAGCGCACTGTAATTTGAAGCAATTGACTGTAGCGAACCAGCTTTCACCGTCCAGCGCGTTGGGCACAGAGGTCGTAAAGACTCCTGAAACCAAGCGAGTCGTTTTGGTGAATTTCGTATCAGTGTTATCAGGTCACGAATGAGAGACATGAAGTTCCGACACTCACGAATGTTATGGGCGACATCCTGTACGACCCAGTTCATCACGTGCCATACAATGGACGTACAGAGCTCGAGGCTCCTGTTCTTGTACGCATGCCTGTAGACCCTTTCGAATACCGGACATATTCGATGCGCCATCATAACACTGATCTCTACAATTTCGGATAGGCAGGGAAAGTCTCAGCAGTACATCCTTTAACAGCTCAAAAAGTGCGTCGCCGGTTGTGCCAGCGGTCTGGTAAAATCCAAGAAAAAGTTCCTCTATTTCCAGATATTCAGTAATGACACGGAAGCACCCAGACACCTGTTCCTTGACGGTGATGTCAGCAGTCTCGTCCATAATTATGGAGAAAAACTCAGCGCGCTTTATTTCGTCTATTAGCGTTCGCAGAACATCATGGGCAAACAGTTCAATCATTTCATTGAGAATGTCATGAGAAAGCCACTTGGACTCCTTGCGAGCCAGCCATGACTGTAGTTCGGGGACGTCT